>BCLG01002744.1:0-56689 GCA_001602295.1 Zoysia matrella
ACATTATCTCCGTTGGTTTTGTGTTTGTATATATTGTGCGATTTTCTTTAAATACCTTGAATCCGTTGAACATTTCTGTGATAAGTGGTGATTCAATCGTTGTTATTTGCATTGTTTGCCCCATGGAATAATTATTGTGAAAACTGATTTTTTCAATTTTCTTGTCTATTGTAGGAATTGGAGACTGATGAAGTTCTTGAGCAACTGAAGTACATAAATAAGGTATTTACATTCTGATTTGACCCAAACTTGACTGCCAAATTCCATCATAATATGTTGGTTACAACAATGAAAACAGAGTACAGCAAGCGTTTTATCACAGGCATGAATATT
Organism: Zoysia matrella; assembly: GCA_001602295.1. Lineage (NCBI taxonomy): Eukaryota > Viridiplantae > Streptophyta > Magnoliopsida > Poales > Poaceae > Zoysia > Zoysia matrella. The sequence continues at coordinate 334 of BCLG01002744.1, forward strand.
ATTTTAACCTGGTTGATCTTGTCATATCTGTTCATATATATACTGGATCATTAGCTTGCTTCCCGTATATCTCAGATGCTCGCCATTTCGAACTGTATTTACGATTGCTTTGTCAGGGACTTGCTGCTTGAAACCAGTCTAATTGATTTTGTTTTTGTAGCTGAAGTGGGTCACAGCAAAAAGAAACGCTGAAAGACGGTGCATCCACCAGAAGTGAGTTTCTTAAACCCTTAATAAATTTTCGCCATGTCACTCTGTGAAATATATGATGGATCTGTTGTTCTTTCCTGGCAGGTTTTGCGGCCTGCAGACAGCAGAAGGAACGTACAGATTGGGATGTCGCAAGTCTCAGTTAAATGCTGCCGCTCTATACAGGATTATACATACAGGCCTACTGTACTTGCTCCAGAAAATACAGGAGTTCAGGTTTCCAGCACCCCGAGAACGAGAAGACACATCTTGTTTGAGTTTCAGTTTTCTCTTTTTTTTTTAAAGAAATTTAATAAAGAGTACAGTAGAATCTGTTGCTGCTGGAGAGTTACTCGAGTGAGATCAAAACCTAGAGATTTTCGTGTGTGAAAGATCTGAATTTTTTTGTTAATATATGAGTTGTATAAACTGCTTCGTTTGTTTCAGCTCTGGAGACTGTAGCTTTAACGAGTGGCAGGATGTATCAGAATGCGTAGTTTTTTTTTCGTCTTTTAAGTTACTACCACAATCAGTTTGGGTATGCCTATGACTCCATCGGTTCGGCACTTCGGCCGGCGTCTCCCGCGGATCCATCTGATGTGCCGACGATTCCGCCCGGCCGCCCGGCCCGCCGTGCTGGGTCGCCGGAGGGTTGAGGTTTCGACGCCGTGACGCCGCTGATGCAAGGATGTTTCGGTTCTTGCTGGGTTCCTTCGGTTGAGCGTCGTCCCAATGGACCGTCTTCCGTGCAGGACTTGTGGACATTGCCATTGTGGAGGCGACAAACCACGTCGGCCGAGTGCTGCACTGACAGTAAAAATATGGTTATAAGTAAGGATAAAGTCTAATTTACTTCTGCTAAAATTTAAATAACCCTCTAAACTATGTTTTAGTTTATTTTACTCCGTCAAAATATAATTTTAAATCAATTTATCCTTTATACAATTTGTCTTTTTATTTTTTCAATACACAAACAATCTTAAGATCAACCTTTATAATATGATAAAATATATCATAACACATGTTAAAAAATAGGCCAAAATGCTAGGCCACATCCGCACCAACACAGGGTTAAGTAGGGGAGGGAGTCAAATCGCGTGATTCAGTAAAGTGCGCTTACCTGGTGTTGGAGCTGAAATCTACACGATTTGCTGATGCATAGGTGCCTCCAGGTGAATGGTGACTGTTGCTCCTAAAGCCCTCCGCCATGGCGCCCGTACGTGTCTTCTCTTTCCATCTCCCCTGTGCGGAGAGAGTTGGCTGCTCGACATGTCTTATACGCTGTCTCGAAGGGGGCAGAGCCCAAGGGCGGGGTCCCAACAACGAGATCTGTGGTGTTGGCCGGCGCTTGCGGGGCAGGGGGCACGGGCTTGCGGTGTGAAAGTAGCTCCTCTGACTGAGCGGGCCAGCAGAGGCGTTCGCAACATCAGGGCTGGGTGACGATGGAAGGGCTCCTCATCACCCAGATAGCAAAAAGCCAAGCGGGGCGGGGCCGGTTGGGGTTGGGGTGGGGGGGGGGGGGGGTTGGGTGTTTCGCTGGCGTCGGCTGGGGGACGTCGAAAGGCGGCCCCAAGAGGAGGGTTGCAGGCCAAAGCCGTGGGTGGCGTGGGAGAACGATGGAGATTGAACATGGCTGAGATCCAACGGCTGAAACCATATCTACTGACATGGCATGATGTAGGCTCGAGCTAGTGTTCAAGATTCATATATTAAGATGTGCAATCAACCATACAGCAGAAACAATTTGTAAATCAGGTCATTACTATTCAGGTTGGAACACTCTACATCTAGGTATGAGCTAACAATGAACTAAAGAATAATGGTGTATCCAGTGTTTTAAAACTATTGATACAGATAGGTGATGACGGCATACTTGTGTACATTGCAGGGCCAAGAGCAAAAACATGGAACAAAGAATTTACAGAGCAGAATTTGGCAGGCTCCTCTAGTTCTGAATATAATTAGACCCTGGTGAAGAACTCTGACAGATTCAATAAACTCAACGATGAGTGGTCCAAATTACTTGTTTGACGGTGGACTTGTTTGCACATCAGCCTGAAGTGAGGAGGCCAGGTTTTCAGCATCATTGTTGACCTCTGTTCCCAGTCCATCCGGTGGGAGCCCGTTCCAAGTGATCGCCGACCCAACACTCTCCACGGATTGCTTTCGTTCAAGGCCTCCTGATGGCCTCCGTTCAACGCCTCCTGACTGCTTCCTCGATGCCTCCTGACTGCCCCCGTTCAATGCTGATCCCTAAACTGTTAGATCTCGCAGGTACGGTCAATAGCTGGCTGAGAGAGTCAAATGTGCTCCGGCACTCTGTGATTAGTGTTGCTCCATTGGCATAACATCGGCCAAAACAAGATGCACAATAAGGAAATACGACCTGAGATGAAATATTAGATGTCAGCCCTCTTGAAAGAGAAATGATCAGAGTATGTAATTTACAGATGATGCTTTTGAGGCTTATAGCTCATTTAGTTTTCTTCTGTGTGCAAAGGTAACATGCTGGGTTTTTACTGTAAATAGAACTCAAAACCAGTTCTCAACAAAAGGAAATAGAGCCAACCTCGACAAAAGCATGGCAGAGTGAAAGGAAAAGAGCGGACTCATTTCCACGAAGCATCTGCATGGCACTGTATCTAACTAGGGAGTCAGCGACTGCTTGTAGCCCCTTGGCCACCTCCTGAGCAAGGACATGTTTCAAGCTCAATGGAGCACAAGGTCTTAACTCATTCATGGCTGCTAAAACACCTACATACAATAATTTGAAAACATGGCATCGATATTGACGTATCAATTAATGAACATGTTCAAGCAGATTCGACAAGTCATGAGTGAACAAAATTATATCTCAAATTCAGCAATTTGAAATTACCATTAACAAACACTGCAAGAGGTGGATGTTCCATCAGAAGAGAAGGTGGATTCACATCATCTGATGTCTCATCCACAACTCCATTCGCTACAAAGCCAACAGATGGCATTGGAACCCAGCGGTGTGAATCCAAAACAACCTGGCATCATAGAAGGTATCATTAGTGTGACTACCATGATCAAGTAAGTTTATGCAAAAGAGCAAGAAGCACACAATAGCAAAATAAACTCAGTTCATATTTGATGTCGAACTGCTAAACAGTATGAACAATGACTTATAATGTTACAGTGCATTCAGTTTATATTCAATCAAGAACTAAAAAGTGTGTTCACATCTATAATGGTTGTACAAAATTGCATTACCTGAAAATTTTCAACCGCTGTGTTCATGTTCTTTGAGAACAAATTTAGAACCGCACTGCAAAAGGGAGATAACATGAGTAACAATGCTACTTTACGGTCTTAAATTTTAAAAGCTACTTCTAATCTGATTAGAAATTACTTTTCAAAAATTGGTGGAAGCAGGCCACGGAAATTCAAACCAACAAAACAAAGACCCATTGCACAATACTGCAACATAAACAAGTCTCAAAATTGAAAAACTATGGCAGTGTGGCAGCTTTTTTTTACCCAATCATAATTCAGATAAAGGGAATGAGAAGTTAATCCTTACCATGCATTGATCAAGAATACGTGACAGAGATCCACCTTCTGTTATATTTGGCAACATAACTTGAAGGGTGGTGAGATGATTACTAACTTGTTGCATTGCCCAGCTGAAAAGCAACCCACCATCATAGTTAGCCTCACTTCCAGATTTATCATTGCCAAATATAGCTCGATATTGATTGACAATATCAAATAAATGCGTCCGATGGCAAGCCGCCATGCCATTCAGGTAATCATAAACATTCCTTTGGTCCAGATCATCAAGAATCCCAGAAAGCCAAGCTTCCCTGCACCTCAAGAACTAGAAATTATATCAGAGTTAGAAGATCATGACGACAATATTTGAATTAAACCATCCAAATAGTTAAATAATGTAACAAAAAACAAAGAAATGTTATAGAACTCATGAACTGTACAACTTTGAAAATGAGTGTAGAAGGGGAGCCCTGGCACAGCAGTAACTGTTGCCTTGTGGCCACGATGTCAAGGTTTCGAGTCCTAGAAACAGACTCTTGTAGAAATGCAGGGAAAGGTTGCGTACAAATGAACCAATGTGGTTGGACCCTTCGCAAGCGGGAGCTACATGTATCGTGCGCCTTTTGAAAATGGGTATAATTAACTCTGATTCACATTAACAAAAATCATCATATTACCTGTAAACGTAATTTTGATTCACTGAAAACTCCAATTCGGCGCAAATGTGCAATGATACGGAGAGACTCAGGTAACTGTTGACAAATAAAATGATTCGGACTTAGATGTAGATGCATGAAGAGAGTAGAACAATAAACTACATGAGGAAGAAGCAAAACAATTGAACATGATATAGAAAATAGATATATGCAGAATACAATAGTTACAGTGTTGCAGTCGCACATATCAAACATGGACAATACATACTACGAAAGTGGTACAAGTAACCAATTTATTTATTTTTACAACATCTCACCTGAATATTTGATCGAAGTTTCTGCAGAAGCTGTGAGACCAATGATTGTATTGTCTTCTTGACTTCAACAGCCAGTCCTTGGATAACAGGTAAACTTCAATGGAAATATAGAATGGTTGAAATTGGAGACATTTCTGGGGCTGCAACAAGAATTATGTTACAGTACTTACTCGGGGTGCAACTTTGAGATTTTACCAAAAAAGGCTTCTAGATCAAGTGCTTCATCATAGTTTCCATTCCGTATACAGCTGCAAAGAAGAGATTGTCAATAGAGTCTATATGGACTGACCGGTAAGAGCAACAGAAAACTAAAAACATAATGTAAAAAAATTGAAATATTGTAAGTAAAAGTCAGTATGTCACATACGTGTCCATCAGTTGTGGAATTTCAAGAAGGTCAAGCAAGGTACTATGATTGGCCAGCAACGTTTGATTAAGTTTCCTTTCTTCCAAAATTCACTGCGCTGACTTGACAAACTCAGTGCAACCAGATGTTAAATTTGGTATCTCCTCTATCTACATGGAATGGGAAAAAGTGTGGTCAAATATTTCATGTCATACTTGCAATCTAGAATGAATCACAGTAGAATATAATGTAAATATCAAAAATTTCATGTCATCCATCCTCAACGTTGTAAAATGTATAATTAAATCTCCATGTGATGTTGGTAAGAAAATCACATTCATGACAAACAGCTCATTAGATGTATTTCTCAGTTGCCAACGGAAGGAAGGGCATAGATAAGAGCGTGATATATGCTGACTAAGATTAGAAGTGAAGCAGGACCACAGACTAACAAGTCTCAAGAAAATAGCATTTTCACTTAAATGCAGCATGCCAGCAACAATGACAATGAGATATGGTGACTAATATCGAGAGCAACTGGAGCATGATCTTTCCAGCACACATTTGCCTGTCACAGCGCAACTTCACATTTGATCACACAAGATTTACTCATTGATCCACACTCGTCAACATTGCACAATAACCCCCACGCGAAGGGCACATAACAGAAGCAGCAGTGAAGGGTACTAATGAGCAGGGAGAGATTGGTCGCATTACCAGGGCCTCGAGGTGGTTGTCGAAGCCCTCAAACTGCGCGCGGACGAAGGAGAGTGCCTCGGATGCCGCGATGAAGGCGCCGTAGTTCTCCACCGCCACCTCCTGCATCTGCCGCCGCACCCGCTCCGCGTCCACCCGCAGCAGCTCCGGCTCCTGCATTCCACCGAACCAACCAACCAGTACGTCACGGACTCACGGGATCGCTATCTCCCCTCAACCAGGGCAGCGCGGCGAAGGCGTACCTTGTGCAGGCGCTCGATTGAGAAGGAGAGGAGCTCCGAGACGTAGGGCTGGTAAGCGGCCCCGGCGAGCGGGAGCGCTACGGCGGCCCCTTCCATGTCATCCGAGGGGCCGGCGCCGCGCTGGCCGGCGTCCACTAGGTTCATGTCAGACGGTCGAGATCAGGAGAGAGGAGACTGGGAGGAGAGTACGGGTAAGGGCAATCCCGTTCCGTGGAGTAGTGAGAGGGAGAACCGGAGAAGTAGAGACGAAGGCTCAGGTGGTTTAGCAATCGAGCCCTTGAGGTTTTGTTCCTATTGCCATTTAGTCCCTATGATTTGGATCTCGGGGCTTACAGATGTCCCAAATGTGCGGCCCAGCTAGGTAGGTCTGGCCCGAGTATAAAAAGCCCGGCATGGTTGATTTCGGCCTGGCACAGTACGTTAATCAGCAAACAACGTAAGAAACATTATATATCGTCATTTAGATATCTCAACAATTAATAAGACAAATAGAAGTCAGCGGTGGCCATATTTTCAAAACCGAAGGTAGTATAATGTTAAGGTCTCAACTGCTGTTCGACAGGGAGTGAAATGAAACAGACACTGCCGCAACAAGAACAACCTTCAGCAGCAGCTTCTTCAACTCAGCCGATTCAAATGACTATCCTCCTTTTGGTGGATCGATCTTCTCTCCTCTGAGATTTGCTCCGAAAAAACTACTCATTCTGTCTCAAAATAAGTGACGTTTTTGACTTTTTAAACTCATCATTTTACCATTCGTCTTATTGAAAATTTTTACAAAAATGCAAAAATAAACAAGTCAAGTACATCTAATAATAAATCATTTTACAATAAAATAAATATTTTTTTTACAAATTGTTTGAATAAGACAAATGGTCAAAAAAAAATATTTAAAAAATCTAAAACAACACTTATTTTGAGACAGAGAGAGTAGTTTCTTTGACTGAACTAAAAAGGTTTAGAGATGAATCTAAGACCTTGTTTGGTTGTCTGGTATAGATTCTTAAAAAATAGCTTCTTTAGAAAAACAACTTCTCTAAAAAAAAATTGCTTTTCTAAAAAAATAGATTCTTTACAAGAATCATTTTTTAAACCGTTTGGTAAAACGGCTTCTATTGTGATCCCAATATGATCATGTTTTGTCGACAACACATGTTTGTGTCTTGATGAATATATGAAAACTAGTTGAATTCACTCTGTGCTTATACCATTTGCAGACCTACATGATCAAGTTTCCAAGTCAGTCAAGCAAGTTAGATATTGCGGTGGATGAAATCGAAGACTTGATTTCATTTTGAATAAAACCTTATATTGTTTTATGTCGTATTGGATCATAACTTTTGTATATATTGAGATAAAATTTAACAAATGTTGTTTCTTGAAATTGGATATATGAGATTATATTATGTGGATTATGCAATGTTGAGAATAATGAGCTGAAAAAACAAAATTTGAATAGTCAATATATTAGTTGATATGGATTAAGATTGTGACGACCTAATTCATCGTAAAAGTTTAGACCAGAGTTGGGCCTGAGCTTTTTTTTGATGATCTAAAGCATCATGAATGTAGCAATCTATAACGAAAAGTGAGAAATCATCATCCGAGCTAATTTATGATGCGAGATATATGACGAAGCAATTTTTAGTTAGATGTTATTTTGGGATGATTTTTTTTCAATATATAATGAAATGTGAATGTCACTGATCATCGTATTTCTCGTAGTGTGCCGATCCATCTCCAGCGCCGGTGCTCCCTTTTCTCTTCGATCTCCGTCCAGCGAGATCCGGCGATGGCCTTGCGGCAGAGTAGCTGAAAAGCGGCAATAGTGGTCTCCTCCTGCTTAACCCTCACAGCGTCGCTTCCAAAGTCGCCATAGCCTGTTCTAATCAGGTCACCACGGAACCAGCACTGCCGTCCTCGTTAATCTCATTCATGCTTCCGTGGTGGTGTATGTGTGACAGTGATGCTGCAGTCCCCATATTCCTGGATCAGATTAGCTGTTGCCGCTGTGGCATGTTAATTATAGGACAGATTAGTTGCACTTCGATCTCTAAATGTATCGTTTCTTTTATTACCGATCTCACCACTGTTTTGCATGTTTCTTATTTATTCTATTTATCTCACTACTGTTTTGCATGTTTCTTATTTCTTCAAGTTAGAGCACGAAAGTTCTTTCATTGATCTTTGTTGATCTTTGGCATACATACTCTAACTGGAAGTTCTTTAGCAAGTAAGAAGATATTACTGAAATCAACACACATATTGGAATCAATCAGTCAATCGAGTAAGCATGTTACAAGAACTTTTGGGTGCTTTGGAAGGATAATTCAGTGCCAGTTTTGTGTTAAAGTAAGCAGCAAAGGATTGAAATCATCATGATGCGAATAGTACTAGTAGTTCATGTCTCTCTCTACTAACTAAGAAGCCGTTGTTATTCTTCTCCACTGGATCGCTGGCTCCCTTAGCCTATTTAAGAAGTTATTCAGTTATTATGTTAAATTCTAAATGGGCTTCATAGCTCTATTTTGAAATGTGAAACTTTCAGTTTGTTAATAGAGTGTTACTTCAGTTCAGTTTTAGAAGAAATAAATCATTCAGAATAACTTTTGTTAATTGATGATACTCTAATTTTGCTTCTTGCTAACTGATGATACTTTACTTTTTCTGTAATTTTCAGGCTCAAACTTGTTCCGATGGAGAGTTCTCATGTGGCTACCTCTTCAGAACATATGTATGCACATGCATCAGGTATGCTCCTATCAAATTTGAATCAATGTTTGCGCCATCATAATATGCTAAAAGTCTTGTGTTATAATGTTGCAGCACCTTGTCTCGACAATACCCGTGAGAGAGCAAGATCATTCATGTGCTTTGGAAAGGATAATTCAATGGCCAGCTTCACTCCGAACACTTCTTTTGATTCAGTTTTCACCGTGTTAAGTTTTGGCCTTGTTGGGCTCTACTCTGAAATGTTTACAAAACTTCCAGTTTGTTAATACAATGATACCTTCAGTTTCAGAAGAAAAGATCACCCGGATTCTGTAGCTATGTGTTGCTTGTTAACGTGCAAAAAGACAGTGTATCATCCGTAATCATTTTGGGTCAAGCCGTATCTTGCAAGACTGGCCAATGGCCAATGGCCAATGTCCAATGTAGAGGGCAGCATTTTGGGTCAAGTCTTTTCGTGGGTTTCATGAGTTAGTATTAATTATGGGTCAAATCAACTCATTACCCACACTAATCACAATGGGTCACATGGGTCACCTGTTGGGTTGACCCAACTTGACCCATCTGCATCCTAAGTGCCAGCCCTTAATCCTTGTCACCCTGTCCTTGCCCGCATCACATCGAGTGCGTGTGCGTCACGGACCCTGCGCCAGCGCCGGCGGTGGTGCTGATGCCCGAGGCTGACGATCCCCTGCCACTGCCACAATCCCGAGCTGTGCAGCGCATTCTTCTAGAACGACGTCGAGATCAGCTCAAACTAGGCTGAGGCGCGCGCCATGCAGAGAGATGGATCAATGTCCTATGTTCTCGAGCTTCCCTTTGGTTTCAGAAATTTTTTTAATCCACTCTATTTGTGTGCATTGTCTACACTTGATTTTCACTCTTGTATACTGAAACTCTCTGAAAAAATATAAGAAAGAATCTTAGTCCTCCTTTCGAATGCGAAATTTTTTCTGTATAATTGAATTAATTTTTTTAAATTTTTATATGATTACTATGAAATTTCTATGTTTCAAAAGAAATCCTATAAATATATCAAACGGCCGGCCTCGATATACAATTTTCACGTCCATTGCACAAACATGATGTTTGCATGGCTTGATAAATATAATTACAAATTTAGAAGCGATCACAGGCGCGTACTTGAACAACTGTTGAAATGGAAAGAGTTTCTTCTCGCAAATTTCGTGACACGGCCGGCAATGGTAATTACGACTTCAGAACGGACCGATCGGCTAGGGGCGGCGCTCCGGCTTCGCGTTGCTCTCCGGCTTCGCCTTGCGCTCCTCTTCCTCGAACGAAACTGATAGATGCACGTCCTTCACGTACTGCGACAGGGCTAAGGATATGGCCGCCGCCATTGAAACGGCGCCGGACGAGCGGACCCCCTTGCAGAAGACGCCGGCGCATTTACAGACGCCGCTGAACCTCCGGCCGCCTTGGCCGCGGCCGCCGCAGGAGCCGAAGTCGTCCACGGCGAGCAACAGCCCCGAGGACGAGTAGAGGAACATCTGGGACGCCGTGTCCAGGAGCTCGGCCAGCGACTTGGCCGCCTTTCCGTCGTTCTTTTGGCCCCGCGCCGTCAGCAACGCCGCCACCGCCTGCAGCGCCGCCGATACCAGGTTGGCGGCTAGCGCATACCTGCGTCTCATTCATCATCCACCGATTCATGCGAAATATTAGTCAAGAGACTATAAATTGGTGAATGGTGAACAAGCTTATCTATGACAGAAGCACGTGCTTGAAGGAGTTGTAGTCGCTGTAAGAGGGACCGCCTGCCGGACTGCAGCCGCCGGCGGTGGGGTCGTTCGCCGCAGCCATCATCACCACCGATGCCACCGACAGCGCAACGGTGCTCATGCGGAGGGCGAGGCTGATGGTGTTCGAGCCGCCGGTCTTGGGACGCGCCATGAGACCGAGACGATCAACACTGAAGAAACTAACACGTCATACATTCATATATATCACACACGATGGGTCCGAACAACTTTGAACAGATAGAACTAGTTGCACATGGTGTGTTTGGCATGACTTATTTTATAACTTATTCACATAAATAAGTATCCTTTTCGTCTTAAATTATAAATCATTTTAAACTCTTCAAAAATTTTTAAATTATAAATCATTTTTGCTTTTCGAGACAAGTACTTTTTCTATTCTTCCTCACTCTCTCTCTCTCTCATTTTTAAAACATCCAACTTTTTTTATTTTTCTTAATTCCAACACAAAACAACTTCTAAAAAGAGATGGAGAGAGTACTTAAAAAAACTACAATTCATTATGGACTTTTTCTGTTTTACTAAATTATAAATTATAAGTCGTTCTCACTTTTTTTATGCACATTTCTCTCTTTTCAATATATATCTCTCTCTCCTCACTTTAAGTACATCACATCTTTTTTACTCTTCTTAATTAAGTTTCTTACCCAGTTGCAAAAAGCTTTATAAGTTAGGATGCAGGGAGTAGAAGTTGTACCAATTAGCATATCTAGGCTTTTTTGGTAGAGCTTCTCAAGTCAATGTGAGGAATAATTCTCTCATGAAAAATGATTTTGTTTGTGGTTGACGGTTGTTCTTTAGAAAAAGATTTTAAAATCAGGACCGAAGACTCACCTCACAAAATCAAGAGAATATATTTTTTCAGCTCCTAGCCATTTACATCGACTTGAGTAGCTCATTTCAACGAATAGTTATCAATAATCACTTTAAAAAAGAAACAGAGTTTGATACAACTTCCTAATTCTGCCTAAGAAATAGCTCCGTGGAGCTTTGCGAAAGAAGTTCTTAATTATTTCATGGCTTATTTGTTTGACAACCTCTCAAAATAAGCTAAAAGGCGGCTTACAATTTGAGTAGCGTTGGTTCGAATAAGGTGATTATTAACTCAGCACCAACTGTGTCAAAGAAAGCCACAGTACGTAACGATTATTTATTAGGCTCGTACAAAGTTTGATACATGGCTTTTTTTTCCTCCAATCAACAGGATGCTACATGCATGATACTAAGATTACACAGAGATGCGTTCAACCGTTAAAAACTCAATACTGTGCACTATATTGTGTCTTTATCTATAATTAAATTTTGAACCAGGCCAATGACAAGTTATATCTTCGCTAATGACTCTGGTAGATGCATGCATGGCTTCACCTCGTACAGGAACAGGAGTCGATAGCATGCTTTCCAGCGGAGCGAAGGCTTACAAACAAATAATCGTTCAAGATTGAGAGAAGTTCCATGATCGAGGTGGGCACCGGATTGGAATAAGCGCATAAAGCCTAAAGGGACGTCCGTCCAGCTGGTCACAGCACGGCCTGGTAGCCAGGTTCGCAAAACTACCCCAACCATGCCAGTTTTTGCAAAAACCAGTCTCCGATCCACAGTAGATTAGTTTTCATTTTCAATTTTTTAATTCTGAAATTTGATGGAATTTGAAACAAAAAATAAAAAAACTACGTCAAAAATGAAACAGTGGTGAAATCTTTTTTTGAAAACACAGGATTTAAATGGTGAAAAAAATCAGAGAAGTTCAAATGGAAAAAAAAAACAAAAAAGGTGCCTTATCGTCTCCCGACCGGCAGCAAGGGGAAGCCGAGCGTAGAGGCTAGCCGGTTGGTTATAGCGGCTAGCCAGTCGATAAGCGCCGTTAGCTAGCTGATTTGTGTGGCTTGGATCTAGAAGAGGTAACTGCAAGATTTTGGTTATTTTGAGTCAAATCGCCGTGGCTTTCTTAGAAACTTCAGAACATAGTTAGTTTGTATTGTTGGATGCAAGCAGTAATGGTAGATCAGTCAGACTTAATTTGGGAACATGAGGGGAATATTGCAAGAGCAGAAAGAGATATGGTGGTGCAACACATTTCAAGCAGAACGTAGCACATCTTGGCAGCAATATGGTTGAGTGCCCTCATATTCCAGCTGAAGATCGAGAGCAGATTGAGACAAAGGTCTTGTCTGGTATAGCTAGAACTTAATAAAAAACAGTTTATTTTTCTAGTTGGTGAAAAGCAGCTGAAAAATAAGTTGCTGTTTCGTTCATTCTGAGAAACTGCTGAACTAATAAACAGTAAAATAAGTTTTCTGTTTGGCACAGCTTCTGTCACATCTCAAAATTTCAAACTAAGGAAAAATGGATTTTTAAAAAAAATTGGCTTTTGAGAACCTAGTCTTAGGTCCCTTCTTAAAATTTTGCTTCAAAAATTTAATTAAACTAGAAACAAGGTAGCAAATCTGGGAATTTCAAAAGTTTAAAAATTTGAACCTGTCAAGCGTTTGACTTCTTTCCTCGCTTTCGTTCTTTTTGGAAATTTAATTGTTGTTTCATGGAGTTTGGAAATTCCTAAGCTATTAGCCAATTAAAAAAAAAGGGAGGGAAATTTTGAAATTTCCGCGTGGGCTCAAATCCCAGTTGGGCCGGCCTGTCTCTGCTCTCCCGGCTCGGCTCTCACGCGTGCTCGCCTCCCCTGTTTCTCCTCCTTCCCCGGCGCGTCCCACCAGACAGGGCACGGACGACACTTGTACGTCGCCGCCCCGGCCACGCCGTGCCCGCAGCCATTGTCGGAAGCCCGTTGCTGTCAACCGTCAAGTCACCGTCACGCCTTGATGGAAAAAAGCCGCGCCCTGGGAGCCTCGCGAGCGGTTTTGGCCAGGCGGATGCGCGCCCGATGCTCTCCGCCTCGCCATCGCGACTGGCTCCATTTCGCCGACCGCAGTAAAACCTCACGCACTCGCCGCGCCGACCAACGGACGTCAAGGCAATCAGCGCCGCTCGTTCTGTCAAATCGCGCGCTTAATGCCCGAGCTCCCGGTGTTCTCCGGCGGCCGAAGGAATTTGACGCCGTGGCGCCGTGCCTGCCTCGCCCGGAGCCCCCTTGCCACCCAGCACCTTCCTAGTGTGACAAGGCGCAGTCCAGCGGCTCCTCCAAAGCACCAGCTGGCCGGCACACCACTAACCTGCGGACTTCCGCATTGAACCCCCGGCCACGCCCGGTCGGAGCCTCCACCGCGGTGCCGGCTATATAAGGGAGCCACTGCCGCGCCCGCACACCCCTAGCTTCGCCCCACAAACGCCCAGGTCCGCACTGTCGCTCTCCCACACGAATTTTGCCCAAATCGTTGTTTTCATCTCCTTTGTCCCTGTTGCCGGCCACCTAGCGCCGCCGCCGATTCCTTCCGAGTCCCGCGGCCATTAACCCAATAGGATCCCACATCAGCATTGCCTCACCCTAGGAAAACTTACAGAGTTCACCAAATGGCGTGCGCACACGCCCTCCGGCCTCTCCGCGAGAGCCGCCGCGAGCCACGGCACGGCTCACAGTGCCGGCCGCCGTGGCACCGCCTCGGCCCAAACTGAGCGCGTCATAGAGCTCCGGGAGCCCTTGCGCAGCTCATCGACCGAAGAAGGAGCCTCCTCTTGAGGGCCTTGCCCCCCCTCACCGGCAACACCCTCCTCGCGCCCAAGGCGCCGCCATCACCACCACACTGGCTCACCGTCGGCTATGGTGAACCCCCCACCTCACTAGCACTGTATGCTAAGCACACACAGGGCACACACACGCGGCCTTGGCTAGTCCAACCGGGGCTCGAGCAAGGACTGTACCGCAGACTGTGCCGTGCCCGCACGCCGAGCGGAGCGCGCCCTGTGCGAGTCTGACGCGCATTCGCGTCGCGCCGCCATTCCAACTCACCGCTAGTCCCGGCAAGTGTCACACCACCACCACCGACCCTAGGACCCAGTTACACACACACACCGGTCCCTGGCCGTGTCGCACGCGCCCCGCGGGGTAGTGAACGCTGACACATGTCCAGAGCGTCCAGAGCGCGTACGAAACACCCAGTGCACGTTTTGGCCTGCACACACCCGCCGAGCAGCGAATGCGGCCCTGGTCCCCAACCAATGGGCAACGAAACACTACGAGACACTATACACGCTCCACGCACACGTTCACGTCAAGTTCGCCCGACTAATGGTTCATGAACACGGACATGTGTCCGCGTGTCCACTTTGGACACTGCCACAGCCCCGTGTCCACAGTCACGGACACACGGACACGGACACGTCACGAACTTTCACGTATCCACGTGTCCACGGACACGTCACAGTTTCTCGTATCCACGTGTCCACGGACACGATCATGATTTCACGTGTCCAAGTGTCCACGGACACGTCACGAACCTTCACGTGTCCACGGACACGTCACGATTTCATGTGTCAACAGACACGGTCACGATTCCACGTGTCCCTATGTCCACGGACCCGTCACAGTTCACGTGACCACGTGTCCACGGACACGGCCACAGCTCATGTGTCCACGAATCTCTGAACTTCCACAAAACTCCGAACTTCCACGAAAAACCTCGAACTTTCACAAAACCCTGAACTACCACGAAAACCCCGAACTTCCACAAAACCCCGAACTTCCACGAAAACCCCGAACCTCCACAAAACCCCAAACTTTCACTTTCACGTGTCCACGAAACCCTAATTTCGTGTCCACAACCACGAAACTACGAGCCCTACCATCATAGCCTATCCAAACTCCATGTTTTGCTTGATGCTCCTTTTTTTTTAGTTTCATAGCTTTTTCCTTAGTAGTCTTTTTGTGTTTGTTGTTTGTAACCGAAGAAGAGACCGAGTATGAAGAAGAACCCGAAGACGTCGCTGAAGGCAAGTCCTAACACCTCCCTTGAACCACATTGAACCTATGTTTACTGCTACACTTATAAGAGCTAAATGCTTGCCTATGTTTTAAAATGTGTTAAATGTTGTGTAGTTTAGTTCCTACTTGATTCTAGGTATTTATATTTATGTCAGTAAATTGCTGTGGTTAATATAAATACCACCTTGTTACCCAATTGATGACACACCCTTGTTAACCATAGGATTTCTGTTCTTTAAATACTTTTAATGAACGAAAAGTTGCCTTGATTAGAAAAATGCTTAAGACCCCAATTGCGGTGCCTCATACCGTCACACCTTACATCATTCTCTTGCAAAATGTGATAAAACGTGTTTGGTGGTGTGAGTAAAATAAAATGGACAGGGCATAGTGCAACTGGTGTTAGGTGAAGAGGGTTGATTCTGGTCGTGGGGTGGGGCTCATATGAGGTGATGGTGATTGGTGTATAGGCTTCGGTGTAATCCACCTGCCATAGATGAGTCCGCCACCCCTGTCATATAAGAACCGGTTTGTTAGTCCTCGACTTAGCAATTTTGTGTAACCACATAACCTGTACATATTGGGCAGGACTTATCCCCGCTATATAAGTATTTCACATCGAGCCATTAGGAGGTCGGTAGGACAAAGGGGACAAGAGAAGGACGTGAGATAACTCGCTGTCTGGCTCTCGACTAAGTAATTGCCCGTGTCATGGGACCGTAAGCCCACGGATATAGCCCCTAGTTTGGTAATTCCCGGCGTAGTAGGGGACTAGAAAAAGACGTGACTGTGGTAAATCTTCACGATCTAGCTCCGAAAATGTA
Source organism: Zoysia matrella (assembly GCA_001602295.1). Classification (NCBI taxonomy): domain Eukaryota; kingdom Viridiplantae; phylum Streptophyta; class Magnoliopsida; order Poales; family Poaceae; genus Zoysia; species Zoysia matrella. The sequence continues at coordinate 16,531 of BCLG01002744.1, forward strand.
CTGTCGCGTCGTCGAGAGGATGATACTCTGACGGATAGCCCCTGTGTACATTTTGGGTGAAATCTGTGGAAGCTTATGTAGTTGTGGGGTAAGCGTTATGCAACTCTGTTGATCAGGAGTAGCATAATCTGTAGGTACAGTGTACAACCTCTGTAGAGTGTAAAATCCTTTTGGATAGACCGTTATCACGGTATTGGCATGCTATTTGTTCGGGTACCCTACGATTAGTTTTTTATAATATCCTTGTCGTGTGAGTGGGTATAGATGCCTGTGTTTTGGAAATGTGTTGGCTGTGTGCCGAGGGCCTGCATGGAAGCGTGCTAGTGCCCGTTTAAAATTTGAAAACTGATGGGGGAGTGAAAGCCTTTCTTAGGTCCACTCTACTAAAACCTGACAAATAATGTTTTTTGTCGGGTTTAAAAATCTATCCATTAGGAAGCCCTTGCAGAAAAACTTACTTTCCGCAAAAATGAGAACCTCAAGCCTTCCCTTGTTTTCGCTCTGCAGACCCTACCTCTTCTACTGTTAGGACTTGCTGAGTACCTTCGTACTCACCTCTCCTCTTGCTGTTGTTTTGTTCAGAAGATGAAGACGATGATGATGATGATGCTGACTACGAAGATTAGAAGTCTTGTCCTTCGCTCGAGTTTACCTGTGGTGTAGTGTTAGTCTCCTAGTAGTGTGACGTTTGAATAAAGTCGCTGTGCCGACTTGATGGTTGTAATATAGACTATGTTTGTTACACCCTTCCTAAGACTTGTAGTATGTCAAACCTGTACGTGTAATAATATCGCTTTGTTCTTAATGTGCGTACCAACTACCAGTCCAGAGATTGGTACTTATGGCATAAAGACACTCCTTCCTGGAAGGTGGTCTTACAGAGTGGTATCAGAGCCATACTTGACCGTAGGACGAGACCTTAGGATGCGACACGTGACAACATACGGTTAGAACGATACATTTTCCTCGCGAAACTACGTCCTAGTGGGCCTCATGCCCACACACGCTTATTTTGCTTGCGTACCTTTTATATTATGCTGTTTACTTGTCTACTTTGGTTTGCTGACCCTTTTGTTTACCGTCTCTTTGCAGATGGCCTCTGGAGGGTGGACTCCCCTTAGACCTGAGGCGAGCAGGGTCGACGGGTTTCCCGCGATCCTCACCCGTACGCTCTCCCGGTTCGGGTACACAGTACCCGTGTCGTACCGCTGGAGGAGCCTGGAGTCCAGCGAGTACACCCTGTTCAAAGTGGAGACCCGCCTCGTGGCGTACCCGCTGCCGACGTGGATGACGCTGACCACCGGCCCCAGCTACGACTCCGCCCTACAGGCAGCAGCCCGTGAGGCCCTACTGCACGTGTGCACGGTGAACCTCGACTTCACCAGAGCCACATCGGTGCGCTACTTCCCGGTGCTCATCACCGACGACCTGATGTGGGTGCATCGTTTGGGCACACTTGGTGGCCCAACCAGGAGAGTGGAGGACCCCACGCTTGTGGAGACGGTGAAGTACGTGATAGCGCAGCACCATCTTTGCGAGGAGCTCCGAGGTCAGTGGATAGCACAGTCCCTCCGCGCTTTCACTGCCGAGGGACAGTCCACAGCCCTGCAGGTGCAGCTTGAGACGGTCCACTCTCAGTGGGACGCGGTCTAGACGTTGCTCGACGCAGCACTGGCGCAGCGTGACGAGGCTTAGGGGCAGCGTGATGCACTCTAGCTGCAGATCGGTGACGCACAGGGACAGCGCGACACGGCATTGTTCCAGCTCGCCACAGCTCGTGCCGCTCTCGACACATCCAGGGCGAGCGAGGAGGGCCTGAAGAAGGCCCTCTCCGACCAGCACACAGCACACCAGCAGGAATTGGAGACGCTGCAACACCAGTGGCAGTCCCCGTACCCTTCTACTCGCCGCACGGCGAGGAAGAGTGTGCCTGGGATTGCTGCATCACTGAGGGGAGGCTCTGTGACTCTCTCGCGTTCGAGGAGAGTGCTCCTACCCGGCAGGGAGCTCGCACTAAGATCACGCCCCGCAAGCGTGCTCTAGTGCGCCTTTCCGACGGGAGGCCGGCACTATCACCCCATGCCTCGGTGCTGGACCAACACACTCGCGACGCCATCTACACACGAGTGGCATAGCTACCACGCCTCCAGGCAGCTGAGGAGAGTACCTCTCTCACGCCCTCAGCTCGGGCGACAGCACCCGCCACGAGGACACCGACGAGCCCATGGAGGAGGAGGCCGTGCCCGACTCTAGCATGGAGATCGTCGGGACTACCCCAGGCCGCACGCAGGTTTCCACGGTGCTAGCACCACGGCCATGGAGGCCAAGCCTGCAGTCGACACGGGACTGCCGCAGCCCCGCAGCTACGCTCAGTAGGACGACTTCGCTGCTAGATGCCGGCCTAGGAGGGATACCCGCAAGGGAGTTCGAGCAGCCGTAGCTACTAGGGGATAGCTACTCTTTTGTACCTAGTAGTGTGGCAGGGAGAGACCTACCATTGTAGCGGTAGATGACGTTGTCTTTGACAACGGTTTTTGACTTGTAAAAAAGAAAGACTCCCGTGCTGTACCCACGTAGATTTATGTCCCCAAAACCTCGGTTATGACCCAGTACCTTTGTAATATAACCATGTTTGTGTGCTATGTTTGGTTTGCTTCTTTTCGTCATTTGATTGTGTGTCTGTTGTGTTGTTTTTACAAACTTAAAAATTGTAATTCACTCCTGATAGTACACTTGCTTGCTAGCTCCTAACTCCACTGGTTTACTGTTTTTCTTTGGCAGGATGGCGCCAAAGAAATCAGCTCGCATTCAAGAACGCCAGGCTCGTGAGTGCAACCTCAACGACATCAATGATGATGAGCGGGTTGTGCAGACTGCAAAAGCAAAAACGGTCAGGAGAGGAGGGGGGTCTTCTAACCCGCGCCGCTCTGCAACACCTGCCCCCAGCGTTCAACGCCAAGCTCCTGAAGACAAGGCTCAGTCTAGTCACCACGATGAGAACGTGGTGGGCCGTTCCATTCCAGTTGCTGCTGGTGCAGCTGTCGGCGCCAGTGCACAAGGGGCTGCAAGAGCCCCATCTCGGGCCGTGACTGGAGATGGAGTCCCAATGGCAGGAGAAGAGGAACTCGCCTTACCGCCCGCCACCCTCGCTGATGTGATGGCGACACAAACCCAGCTACTGCTCACACTAGCACAAGGTTTGGGACAGCGAGGAGGTCTGAACTCGCAGAATCGAATGTCAGAATTCATGCAACTTTGACCCCCTACCTTCGACAACACCAAAGATGAGCCGCTTGCAGCTGATGATTGGCTGCAAGACATCAACAAGAAGCTTGACATCGTGACCGCAAGCAACCACGAAAAGGGTGATGCTCGCTGCACACCAACTGTTTGGAGCAGCTGGCGAGTGGTGGGATAACTATTGAGAAGCCGCCACCGACCCTGCTGCCATCACTTAGAATGAGTTCCAGCAGGCATTCCAAGCTTATCACATCCCGGTTGGTACAATGAAAATGAAAGCCGATGAGTTTCAGGCACTGAAGCAAGGAGCCATGACGGTCAACCAATACATCAAAAAGTTTCTAAAGTTGGCCCGCTATGCCCCAGGAGAGGTGGATACCGACCAGAAGAAGTAGGATCGCTTCTTGGATGAACTGAGTCAAATCATGCAAGCACAGCTTGTGACTCACACCTTCTCGAACTTCAACACTATGATGAACAAGGCCATACTCCTGGAGAGAGCTCGTGCTGGACTGGACGGGGAAAGAAAGCGTAAGTTTCAAGAAAAGAAGTCTCGACAGCTTGAAAAGCGACAGCGGCCAAGGTTTGGGAAATTCTAAAAGCCGTCATACCCTCTGACTATGCTATACCGTACCATGACCGCTCAGCAGCAGCTACAGCAGTCTGCACCATCAGTCCGTCAACCTCCTCCACCCGCCCCACGCGCCAACCCAAGTGCAGGTCAAGCCCAAATGCTTTGAGGACGTGCTTCAACTGCCACAGCCCGGGGCATCTGGTCGCAAATTGCCCTTTGAAGCAGCAACCTGCAGTAGCTCCTGCATACTCTCGGACATGACCTGCAATGTTCGGAGCATCTCGTGGCACACCAAGGATAGCTGCACCGACCCGAAGGACACCGCTGTACAGACATGGATGGGTGAACCACGTCCACGCTGAAACTGCGGAGGAAGCACCCGAGGTGGTACTCGGTGAGTACCTCATCCACTCCTCTCTTGGAACCGTTTTATTCGATTTTGGCACTTTGCATTCTTTCGTTTCTTCAAGGTTTGTGAAAAAGGAAAAACTGTCTATGGTTTTACTTAGGACTCCCATGTTGATTAAAATTCCAGGAGCCACTATAAAATGTGGTTTGGGTTGCGTAGGAGTTAAAATCCATTTAAGTGGGGTAGAGTTCACAATAGATTTGATAGTTCTCCAGTCTGAGGTAATTGATGTCATACTGGGTATGGATTGGTTGAGGAGTTATATATTGCTCAGAGCGCATTGTGGCAGTTATAAATCACAAGGGTGTTGCTGTGACATGTCAGCCAAAAGATCGAAAAGTCGGACCCCTAGTATTCAGCGTAGAAGCCACTCCCCTAGAAGAGGTATCCCTAGTAAAGGATTATGCTGATGTTTTTCTCGAAGAGCTACCGGGAATGCCACCAGACCGAGACGTCGAATTCTTTATTGACTTGGTCCCTGGTGCGACACCGATAACTAAAAGACCGTACCGGATGGCCGCTAATAAATTGGCTGAGTTGAAGGAACTGTTAGCGGAATTGCAAGAGAAAGGATACATCCATCCAAGTGCGTCACCTTGGGTGCACCAGTACTGTTTGTGAAAAAGAAAGATGGCAGCCTAAGAATGTGCATTGATTATCGAGCGCTAAATGAGGTCACCATCAAAAACAAGTACCCACTTCCTAGGATAGATGATCTTTTTGACCCGCTGAAGGGAGCCAAGTATTTCTCAAAAATTGACCTGAGATCAGGGTACTATCAACTAAAGATCAGAGAGAGTGATATCAAGAAGACTGCTTTTGTCACTCGGTACGGCCTGTACGAGTTTACAGTAATGCCGTTTGGACTGACCAACGCTCCTGCCTAATTCATAAATTTGATGAATAAGATATTCATGGAAGAGCTGGATAAGTTTGTGGTCGTATTCATTGACGACATACTTATCTACTCCCGAAGCGAGCATGAGCATGAAGCCCATCTGAAAGTTGTGTTAGAAAGATTGAGGGGGCATAGGTTGCATGCAAAGTTTAGTAAATGTGAGTTTTGGCTGCAGGAAGTTGCCTTCTTGGGACATATTGTGTCAGCCGACGGGATAAAGGTTGACCCAGCCAAGGTAGTGGCTGTTATGGAATGGAAATAGCCCACTAACGCCATAGAAGTTAGAAGCTTTCTTATGTTGGCAAGTTATTATCGAAGGTTCATCAAAGACTTCTCCAAGATTGCGAAGCCGATCACCGAGCTGACCAAGAAGGATAAGAAGTTCGTGTGGACTGAAAAATGCGAACACAGCTTCCAAACCTTAAAAACATTACTCACCTCAGCCCCAGTACTCATACTACCCGATATGTACTAGGATTTTGTGGTTTACTGTGATGCTTCCCGACAAGGATTGGGATGTGTCCCATCCCGACAACTGAAGAAGCATAAGGAAAATTACCCAACTTATGATCTAGAACTTGCAGCTGTAGTTCATGCTTTGAAGATATAGAGACACTACCTGATTGGAAACAAGTGTCAAATTTATACGGATCACAAGAGCTTGAAGTATATCTTCACCCAACCCGAGTTAAATTTGAGACAGAGAAGGTAGTTGGAATTGATAAAAGACTATGACCTAGAAGTGCAGTATCACCCGGGAAAAGCTAATGTTGTGGCCGATGCACTAAGCCGCAAAGGGAAACCCTACGACGATGAAGGGTTGACCAACAATCCAGAGTTGCTCCTAGAATTAAACCGTCTGAACCTGCACATAACTACAGCGGGCAGCCTACACACCCTAGTGGTGCAGCCGACTCTCGGCATAGAATCCAACGGGCTCAAACAAGAGATCCCTAGACCCTAAAGATAAAGGAATTCACAAGATCAGACAAGGCTTCGAAATTTCGGATTGACGAGCAAGGAACGGTATGGTACCAAGATCGGATCTGTGTGCCCAACAGGAGACGCCTCAAGCGACTCATAATGAGAGAGACTCATGATTCAGCCTACTCCATCCATCCGGGCACAACCAAGATGTATTTAGACCTAAAATAGAGATATTGGTGGCGTGCTATGAAGCGAGACATTGCGTGATATGTAGCATATTGCGACATATGCAAGAGAGTCAAAGCTGAACATCAAAAAGCAGCCAGATTGCTTCAGCTACTAAAAGTCCCCATGTGGAAATGGGACAAAATATCGATCGATTTCATTCGAGGTCTACCTCGAACCAAGAGAGGAAATGATTCGATATGGGTAATAGTGGATCGCTTCACCAAGGTAGCCCATTTCATACCTGTGAAAATGGGTTACAGAGGCGATAAACTGGCACAGTTATATGTGGATAACATACTGAAACTGCATGGGGTTCCATCAAGGATAGTGTCCGGCAGGGGCTCCTAGTTCACATCCCATTTCTGGAGGAGCCTGCACAATCTTCTGGGAACTCAGTTAGATTTCAGCTCAGCTTACCACCCACAAATGGATGGGCAAACGGAAAGAGTGAACCAAATATTAGAAGACATGCTCCGAGCCTGTATGTTGACTTACGAAAAGGATTGGGAGAGCAGCCTAGCATTCGTTGTGTTCTCGTATAACAATGGCTATCAGGCCAGTATTCAGATGGCACCATTTGAAGCCCTTTACGGTCGCAAGTGTCGTACCCCGCTACTATGGTCGGAAGTTGGAGAACGGTTGCTCTTTGGGCCTGCCATAATCAGGAATGCTGAAGAGCAAGTCGCCGAGATCAGGGATAAGATTAAGACAGCACAAAGCTGACATAAAAGTTATGCTGAAAATCAAAGACGCGAATTGTTCTTTGATGAAGGAGATTTTGTGTATCTCAAAGTGTCTCCAATTCGGGGCACCCGTAGATTTCAAGTCCGTGGTAAACTGGCACCAAAGTATATAGGACCGTATTGGATCCTCGCAAAAGCGGGCACTGTATTTTACCGTTTGGATCTTTCGGCAGAGCTATCTGACATTCACCCAGTGTTTCACGTATTGCAACTCAAGAAATATTCAAAAGTGTCAGAGCAGCAAGTAGCCATTGGGGAATTGGACTTGCAGCCTGATTTGAGATACCATGAGACTCCGATTCGCATTTTGGATGTGACCACCCGCCAGATTCGATGTAAAGCCATCAAATTTTATCGAGTACAGTGGATTAACCACACAGAGGTGGAAGCCACTTGGGAACGAGAAGACGATCTCAAGAAAGAATTTCCTTAATTCTTCGAAGAGAACGCCTGAATCTCGAGGATGAGATTCCATTTAAGTAGGGTAGGTCTGTCACATCCCAAAATTTCAAACTATGGAAAAATGGATTTTAAAAAAATGGCTTTTGAGAACCTAGTCTTAGGTCCCTCCTTAAAATTTAGCTTCAAAAATTAAATTAAACTAGAAACAAGGTAGCAAATCTGGGAATTTCAAAAGTTTAAAAAGTTGAACCTGTCAAGTGTTTGACTTCTTTCCTCGCTTTCGTTCTTTTTGGAAATTTAATTGTTGTTTCATGGAGTTTGGAAATTCCTAAGCTATTAGCCAATTAGAAAAAAAGGGCGGGAAATTTTGAAATTTCCGCGCGGGCTCAAATCCCAGCTGGGCCGGCCTGCCTTTGCTCTCCCGGCCTGGCCCCCGCGCGTGCTCGCCTCCCCTGTTTCTCCCTCCCCAGCTCGTCCCACCGGACAGGGCGCGGATGCCACTTGTACGGCGCCGCCCCGGCCACGCCGCGCCGCGGCCGTTGTCGGAAGCCCGTTGCTATCAACCGTCAAGTCACCGTCACGCCTCGACGGAAAACAGCCGCGCCCTGAGAGCAACTAGAGTAAATTGCTGGTCTTCCACGTCATTTCCTAAGTGTATGAAATGATATGCGAGCGTGATTAGTTATGCACCTACAAAAATTCTAGAGTTATGTGAATGCATTCATGTGAAATGAGTTTATGAAATTAACACGCTATCTGAAATTATATGGCAAGTTTATGATTTTTACCAATAAGCATGAATTTCTATACTATATTAATTAGGTCATAATAGAGAAATCACTTCAAAAATTCTTTAATATGGTTCTTGAAGGCATAAACTATAATTTTAGTTACTCATAATATTAGTAGGGTTATAAACTAATTTCTGAACAAAGTTTGCAATTTATTATTAAACTATGAATTTATAATGAATTAATCCCTAACTAAGAGTAAATAATTATTTATAAATAAACTCCAGGAACATAAATTCTAATTAATTTCAAGATGACAGAACTTAATTAGTAGCAGCTAAATATAAAAATTTTACATTTTTCTTATGCATGAAAATTACGATATGCATGTATGTATAGTGCATATTATTTAATTAATAGGAATAATTCTATTGCAGAAAATGCAACTCTGATAGTTCTAAAATATTCTACATGATGAGAGGATTCCAACTATATGCTATTTGTGATTTTTGGAGCTCTGATGAATTTTCTAGGAATTTTTGAAACCAATTTCCGACAATTAAATAAACACTCCCGAAATTATCTAGCCGGCTGGGCCTGACCACATCGCGGCCCACAGGGAACCGGCCCACTTTGGGGTCTGGGCCCAAGGAACAAAGCCACACGGTGGGCGGCAAGGTTTTGGCCACACCAGATTGGCACGCGGCACTCACCGGCGCACCGTCGCCGGCGGTCGCGGGGTCGGACCCCACCGCCGAAATGGCCGCCGCCTTGGAAGCTCAGAGGAGGATCGGTGGGCGGGCGCTCATCGGAGGAGGCTGTTGGTGTGCGACGGTCCTGGAGGAGCTCCGGTGGCGTCGCGGGCTAGACTCGGCCACGGAAACTCGATGCCGTCTTCACCTACAATTTTACAGGAGTACGAGGAAGACCGGCGTGGGTGATCTCGTCGACGAGGAGAGCTTGAAGGGGGGTCGTCGACGGTGAGGTGGCACGGCCGACGGACGACTGCGAGGGAAAACTCGATTTTGTGTGCAAACATCCAAAATCTTGCCCGATTTCTTGACCACAGAGCTGAGGAAGGTGCTGGACTCCGGGATTGCGAAAGGAATAGAAGAAAACTTTACCGAAAAGGTGCCGTATTTAGCCGGGAATCGCTGCGGCACCGAGTTCGGACAAGATGGAGGAAATTGGAAATTTGCCGTGCTTGGCCGAGGAGGAGGGGAGCTGCACTGGCGGGGAGCTGGAGGGAGAGCTAGCGCGGCTGCTTGCCGAGCCAAGGGTTGGGCACGGTCCGGAATGGCACTCGACGGCGGCATCCAGGGGAAAAGGGGCGGCCAGGAGGGAGGAAGTGAGGAGAGGGAGAAAGGAGAAGAGGGTGCCGTGGGGATGACAGGCGGGCCCCAGCTGTCAGGGTGCTCCTCTCCAGCCTTAATGCCTAAGTGTTTTGCGCACTGAAAAGAAAGAAGCAAACAATCTCGAAATGAGTTGAAATTTGTTAGAACTGTTCTTCAACATGTGATCCACAAGATAATCAACACGCACAGGTTCTTGCAGAGAAGGATGGAAGATATTGAAATTCGAAAAAGGGTAAATCATAAGGAAACTTGGAAAAACTGCTAAAAAGCAGATCAATTAACCAACTTCGGAGGTCTTAAAGAAATATCTCCCAAGCTATGATGTAAACGAAACTTGGTGGAGATGCTCTTGACAAAGCGTTCTAACCTCCCACTGACATGCACAGGCAGTTTCACGAGGAATTGGAAGATAACACTAACCTTTTCCACGAAGATGTGGACTACATGCTCTTTTAGGGATAAGGATGAAAAGGTGAAGGTCAAGCCGCTTGGATCACCAAATGACAAGCGAACAATCAAGAAGATTTGAGTCCCCATGGTGATCATGGACTGAGAGAGGAAGCCTAAACTGTCTTGGCTTCCCAAGAAGAAGTGAAGGGACTAAGGTGATAGATTGTGAAGCAAATTGAAGATTCTAGAAGTCCACCACATGTGATCCAGCTTCAACGCCAATCTACTCTTCAACGAGGTTTTCTCTTGTACATAGTGGAGTAGGTTTCTTTTTTTACCTTGCATGGTAGATAGGACTCCTTCGTGGACTAGATGTTTGCACTATCATGCATTTTGTATAAAAAGATAAGAGAAAAGAACAAAAAAAATTAGTCAACGCCAAACTATCTTGAGATATCTATAAGCATGAGAGAAGAGCTTGAGAAGGTGGTTTGGCTATCTCAAGGCAAAACAGTGGGCTTATGGTGAACAAGCTGGAGATGGGCAAAACTTGGTGTTGAATAGTTTTTTTATGCAATATCCTTAAATTTGCTTGCATCTATACGGCATGCTTTAATTTCCTTGCATTTAGCTAGCTTGTTGAGCATGCATTTGCATACAGGAACCACGAAGGTGTTATCCCCGAAGAAATTGACTACATTGCTCAAATGGATTCACATACTCTTAAAAGAGATGACTAAAGCAATTGTGCGGTTCATGCCATTAAATCCTGTGTCTAACGGTCTCTAGGACTTCCACTTACGCGAACCGTGAACATAGGTTCATACATTCCCTTTTTGGCGCTTTCTCGCTTGGGTTTTATTGTTCGATCCTATTGTGATTTGCAAAAATTATAAACCCTTCGAGGGTTATCTATTTGCAAAGGATTGTTTGAGAGTTTCTTTCTAGACAAATGTGGTGTTTATTTGATTGTTCCGTGAGGACACTTGAATTCTAGAAAGAAATTCCTTGATTCTGCAATTCCTTGAGGTCACCAGACATTCCGGTGCCTTCATCAGACACTCCGGTGACTATATCTTTGTGTTCAGTCACTTTGCAGAATCGGACAGTCCGGTGACTAGAAGATGAAGTGAGTACTTCTTTGGAATTGGAACTCTTTGTTCAGCGGACAGTCCGGCTTTTTCAAGTCGCCAGACAATCTTTTTGGACCGATCAGTCCGGTGACCCTTTTGATCGGTTAAATCTCAGCCATCCTTTTTCATTGTGTTCAAATCCGGCCGTTGATTATTTTTATAAACGATCGCACGTGGATTCCTCCGTTCAGTTTTCACTCGTGCGACCAACTGCCGTGACCGCCGATGATCACCGCGCTGCCGCCCGTGCCCTAGTCCATGCCGCCGCTTAAGCTCGCGCAGCCTGTCACCGCCGTGCACCTTGTTGCCGCTCGACTAGTGCCACCTTCGTGCCTCACGCGCGCAGCCGCACCTAGCTCGTGCCGCCCTAGGTCGCCGCGCCTTCGCCCTGCCCGTGAGGCTCTGTCGTGCCCTAGTCGCTGCTGTGTCACCTGTGGCACCTTGTCGTCAAGTTCCTGAGCCACCGCGCCTTGCCAACTGCTCTGCCTTCAGCATGCTCAAGCTCGTCGTGCTTTGGTTGCCTTAGCTCGCAAGCGCTAAAACCCTCAGTAGGGTTTTTGGTTTAGAGGCAATTGATCATGTTCACGGCGTTCGTTTCGACGGATTTTGGCTCTTCTTTGATTGGGGTATCATTTCGATCCACCAGAAATGCCCCACATGTGCCTCGTGTTAATTAATTACAAAAATTGGCATTCTCATGATAAAAGTTCAATCTTTTATTGGTAATTGGAGTAATTAGTTGACATTTTCTGTACTTCATGCCATATTGAGGTTATCTATTTCATATTTTGATATGGAATTGAGTCCTCCTATCACTAGTGTCACAATTTGGATGCTTTGTTTCTTTTGAATTGTGGCCTTAGTCCGTCGATATCACCGTTGATCATACTTGCTTTACTTGATCGGTGATATGTCCTTGTTCCACCGCTAGAATTTCTATGTGTATTCCACCTCTATTTATTCCTATGTGGTGCAGTGACAGTTTATGGCAGTGGTTCAGGATAGTGGTCAGCAACAGCTTTCAGAGTTCTCAACGGCAGTCCAGATATTCTCTTGGACGGTTTAGGAGCCAAGCTCTTAATCCTATCTTTTGTGGTCAGTTGGTCAGTTGAGCTTCAGTGATAGTTTTCTCTTAGCAGTTGATAGTATGGGCCATCAGAGGGCTTCTGAAGAGGAGAAGGGAAAGGGCTAGACCATAGAGCCTGAGAAGAAGAAGAAGAAGCAGAGGACTGGTGATCCCATGTGGGATAGAGTGTTGGTAGCAACAGAGGTGGATGTTCCTCCACACAGGAGGACTGGTGCTTTGAGAATAGCTGAGGGCTAAGGGGAGCTGAGGAGGTCGACCTGTCAGAGAGTGGCGACCACCCAATTGGTAGCAGAGGTGCAGCCGCGGAGAGCTCCTGCTAGTAGGCAGTCGACAATCACGAAGGGAGAGGCAGCCTAGAGAGCGTTACAGCCGAAGTCACAGAGGTGCCCTCACTCGAGAAGTGGGGTTTGCAATGTTTGCACTAGTAGAGCCGAGAGAGCTCACCGGGTCATGGCCAGGATTGCTGAGGAGGAGGTTGACTGTTGAAGGTCAAAGGCCCAGCCATGAAGGCCAAGAGGAGAGTGGTTTCACAGTCTGGGTCCCCGCAGTGCGTCATGCAGATGCAGGTCAGTTCTGGACCGTTCTTCAGTGGAGGATATATGAAGCTCTCAGAAGACAGCTTGCAACTAAGGGCAAGAACTCAGTGTTTGCTACTCGCCGCCACTGTTCTTTTGAGGAATTGAGCAGGGAAGCTGGGATAGACATGGAGGAGCACTACTCAAGACACCCTCTGAGGCTTTCACACTAAGCTCGTGTATTGAGAGGGTTGCTGGGCAGGACGCTAGCCCCTAGAGCTGGCTACAGAGAGCGGGTTATCATATTGCATCAGTGGTTGGTGTGCTTTTTGCTGAGGCATGAGTCTTTTGATTTGACTGATATATTGCTAGCACAGATGGAGGATGTTATCTATGAAGAGATTGGCGCTCGACAGTTACCTTTTGCCCCGTGCATTTGTCTGTTACTAAGGAGAGCTAGAGTAATGACTGAGGCAGAGTATGTTGAGTTGCCAGAGATCACAGCTGCCTTCAGTCCAGCCAAGCTGTCCAACTCCAGGGTTCTTAGAGTGTCATCTTCTCAGAGCACCCTTGGAGGAGAGGAGACCATAGCCCCTGATGAGTTTGAGCTAGAGACTTAGGCTCCGGAGGGAGCACAACCAGGGGTTGGGAGCACTGAGGCTCTAGGTTAGGCCGAGACTCCTACCTCTTGTGCCACACTTGACCCTGCACTAGCTGCCAGATTAGATGCTATTCAGGCAGAGCAGGCTAAGCAGAGGAGGTTCAACAAGAACAGGAGGAGAGGATCCGACAAGAGACGGCCAAGTTCAAGGAGAGGCACATGGAGATGGCAGCGGCCATATCTTACATGTCTGTCGGGTTTGGAGTGATAGCATCTTACCTCTAGGGGATCGGTATGCTACCTTTGCCTGCTTTTCTGATGACCACGCTACTGGGTCCCCTACCCTCGCAGCTAGAATCCATAGCTCCTCAGCCACAGTATTCGTCTGTGCCAGCTTTCACAACACAGCTATAGTTTTAGCAGCAGCAGCCCTACTTTAACACCCTGCTCTTAGCTCCGTTATCTTCATACCATTTGATAGAGCCACCGCCAGAGGCTACAGAGGCAAAGCGCACAGCCACCACAGCTAGGCAGCCCAGTGTTTCAGATGCAGCTATCCTGGTTGAGACAGGATACTCTATAGAGGATGCAGCTCAGTCCCCTGCCAGTGCCGATCAGCTAGCTTCAGTTGATGGGAAGGAACTTTCTCTAACATCTTCTTCCCGCTTTAATGCTTTTGATGACCCTGAGCAGTGGGGAGATGAGTCAGCAACAGCAGCCGAGCCAGCAGCAAAGAAGCAGCCACCTACAGTCACTGCACCCGATCCTCCAGCCGCGCCTTCAGAGGATTAGCTTCTCCTTAGGTCTAGAGTGTCTGGAGCGTGACATGTGGTTGTATTGCTCTCTTTTGTGACATTTTGATGAGCCTGTGTTTTATTCTATCTTTTAGCTCATTGAGATTCACTTGGTTTCTGGACTAACCCTTGTGTTTTATTGTGTATGATTCCCTGAGTTGTGATTATCTTGCAGGTTCTTTAGTGTGTTGCGCTTCCTATTATATCTATCATGCACTAATCTCTGTCTATCCAGCGTCTCTTCTCTATATGCTTCCTCGATGCCATCTTTTTGTATGATTAGATGACAAAGGGGGAGAGAGAGTTCTCACAAGAGGAGAGATCGTTTCCAAGGAAGACTAAGGGGGAAAACTCATGCAAATTTCTAGAGGGAGTCATCAAGGTAGGGGTAAATATTTCTTCGAGATGTGTTTCTTTCTTTATCTCGTATCATCTCATTTGAAATTTGGTTGTGAGTACTATGGTTATCATAAATCACCAAAGAGAGAGAAATTGTAAGCTTCATGACCTCCTAAAAGGTATGAATTGATTTTGGGGATTGAATGACCATCATAAGTAATGGTTATGATTGTAGGTTCCACTCCGCAAATCTATACAATATGGTGGGTTTCCTTGATGGATGACAAAGGATGATCCCAAGAAGAGGAGTTTCGGCCGTTGGAGGACTAACGACTAACTAAAGAGTTCATAGGAATGCCGGTACTATTATGAGGGGCCAAGTCATTTTTTTTCCTGTCATACAAGTGTTAGAGGGTGTGAATGCTCTTTAGTTACCTCAGAAAGCACTAAAGATAGTAGAGAAAGCGAAGTCGAAGACCGAAACTCAAGTTTAGTTGAATATTGAGTCATCAGAGTGTCCGGTGAGGTCACCGGACAATCCGGTGAGCCTTGAGAAGCCAGTTCAAAGACAGGTGCTCTCTAGAGTCAAGGTGGAGTAGTCATCGGATAGTTCGGTGGTGCAGCGATCGAACAGTCGGGTGAAGGTATACACCGGACAGTCCGGTGTCACATAGAATGGATTCCAGAGAGGGTGTTTCCCTAGTCTGCGAGAAGTCAAGTCATCGAACAATCCGGTGAAAGCACTCATCAGACAGTCTGGTGATTGGAGAAAGCAGTCAGCTTTATGACATCTTGTTCCTACGGTTGTTTCTGGGCTTGGAGCCTATTTAAACTATGGAGAGAGACGTTTTGTCGTGTGTCTGAGATCTGAATTACTGGAGCAAACTTGTGAGAGGCCAAGGGATACCATCAAGAGAGCACAAGTCGAGATTACAGATCTTTGGTGCTAGTAGGAGAGTGATTGGGAGCATTCATACACTTATAGATCTTGTGGGGCTTGAGAGGTGTGATTACTCTTGGTCTTGACAGCCTAGAGTGGCGAGGAGTCGATGTTCGAGCTTTCGAAGAGATTGTGAAAGTCGACGTCAAATTTGTGTGCGGTTCCGGATCCCCTGCTCAAAAGAGACACCAAGAGTGAGCTCTCGAGCCTTTGAGGCTTGCTCTAGCACTTAAATATTGTATGCGACAGTCGAGGCGCCGGTGTCTTCACTCCGGGAGTGAAACGTATCCTTGTGAGCATCGTTCCAGGAACGATGGAAGGAACCAAGACTCCGATGGGAGTGATTCAACGAGGATTAGGGGAAGGCGCCTACCTTTTTAGACCTCAAGAAAAAATCGTTGAGCATTCTCTTGACACACTCTCTCTCTCTTTACTTTTCACATTTCATATTGAGTAGAGTTGCTAGGTTGCTTTGTGATTACTCTTGGTGGCTATCGTGCTAGTGCTTGCTTGCTATCTTTACTTTTCACTAGCATTGTTATGGATCTTGGCCTACTAAAATTGCATAAGATTGCTCGTATTTAGATTGAGTCTCATAGTTTAAATTTGTAGCGAATTTTGCCATATAAGTCCCTGATTCAACCCCTCCCCTTCTCGGTGTCCTTAATCTTTTCAGTCGGGTGCAGTGACTGCTCCTCTGATGCTGGCTCGACTGCTGTTGCTGCTGACTCATCTCCTCTTGGTTGCTCAGAATCATCAAAAGCACTCAAGCCGAAAGAAGACATCGAGAAAAGCTCCTTGTCATTAACTGAAGCTGGCTGATCTGTACTGGCAAGGGCCTAAGCTGCCTCCTCTGTAGAATATCATGTCTCAACCAGGATAGCTGCATCTGATACACCGGGCTACTCAGCTGTGGTGGTTGTGGGCTCTATCTTTGAAACCTTTGATGGTGGCTCTGTCAAAACTGACTCAGCAGTGGTAGCCTCGAAGGCAAGAACTCTCGGAGCAAGCGGAGAACTATCAACTGCTGTCCCTATCTCTAATGCCGACACTGAAACTCTAAGCTCAGCTGAAACAAGCAGTGGCGACATAGAGAACGAGGAAACCAGAGAGAACTAAGAAGATGTGACTGGAACACTGACTCCTCTAGTAGTCCCTGCTGTTCTGGCTGCTCCAAAGGGTACAAACAATGATAATGAAGCTGAGAGCAAGGTGCTGAAGCTGGGCTGCTGCTGTTGCTGTAGCTGTGCTGTGAATACTGGCACTAAAGAGTACTGTGACTGAGGAGCTATAGGCTATAGCTGTGAGGGCAGGGGATCTGGTAGCGTAGTTCGTCAGAAAAGTAGGCAAGGGTGGCACAAATGATCCCCTAGAGATATGATGCAATCGCTCCAAACCCGGCAGAAATGTATGATATGGCCGCTACCATCTCCAACTGAGTGCGCTGCGACTGCTCTTAGAACTCTCTATCCTGCCGTCTCCTCTCCTCTGCTAGCTCCCTATTCATACGAAGCCTCTCTTCAATCTGGAGGCGCTCGAGTCGGATCCTCTCCTCAAACTCAGCCCTCTCACGACGAATCCTCTCCTCCTGCTCCTACCTGCTCAGCCTGCTCTGTTTGGATAGCATCTAGTGTGGCAGCAGGAGCAGGGCCAAGTGTGGCACGAGAGGTAGGAGTCTCGGCCTAATCTAGAGCCTCAGTGCTCTCAACCCCTGACTGTGCTCCCTCCGGAGCCTCAGTCTCATGCTCAAACTCATCAGGGCTATAGTCTCCTCTCCTTCAAGGGTGCTCTGTAAAGCAGACACTCATAGAACCGTAGAGTCGAACGGCTCATCAGGCTGAAGGTTGCTATGATCTCTAGCAACTCAGCATACTACTAGAAATTAGGTCTATTGCAACAGAACACATTGCAACAATCTAAAATATGTTGCAATATGTCGGTGATGTTGCAACCATTTTAGTAAATTGTGGCAATACATAAAGGATAGTGCCACATTTCTTTTAGCATTGCAAAAATCTTAACTTTCCTTGCAATAAGTTAGTGTTTTTTGCCACACATTACATTCGTTGTGATAATCTTAAAAACATGTTGCAATAAGTTGGTACTGTTGCCACGAAAAAGAATTATGTGGCAACATGATAATTTTTTGCCACAGATTATATTCGTTGTGATAATCTAATAATGAATCATTTCATAATAAAATAAATAATTTTTTTGAAATTTTTTTTAATAAGATAAATAGTCAAAAGCAGAAGTTTGAAAATCTAAAAATACTTATTTTGAAATGGAGGAAGTACTGTAGAATGAACAGGTAGATGCAATGCCCATGCGGGATTGATCATATACGAGTTCACAGTTGGGAACGTGAAAGCCCGAGTCTGTAACACCCTCTTGCCGACAAAAAACATTTATTGTGTAGCCCAGTGAAATTTTTGAGAATTAGTCAAACATTATGGTAATTAGACATGTTCCCAATTTTCTACTAAATGATACAGAGTATATGCCACAAGTTTTCCCCATCATCAAATTTTTTTACTCTCACAAAATTTTCCACAAAATTCATATCCTGCCATATGTTCCCCTATCCAAATTCAAAAAAAAAAAAGACCTTACTCCACAGAAGTTGGCGCAAAAATAGAAAATGGGGTTATTCCCATAATTATACAGTAATGGACGGAAAAAGATGTCCACAATCTCGGAAAGAGGCTGAGAACTGGGTTAGTTTCCTAATTCTGCGCGTACTCCACGGAAAGTAGCGGCAGAAACGGCAATGCTAGAGAATAAAAAATTTGTGCACGTAGAAGGGGCAGAGGCAAAGGCAGAGACTGCATAGAAGAGGCAGAGTAGTGCATATTTTTGCACCGCCAGAGACACTGGGTGATGCCGCATTGAGATGGTGAGCCGCCGGCTACCGAGATGACCGCCAGGGAGCACGAGGTCATCATACTCGATCACGCTCGTGACAGGCTCCATTGGCATGGATTTGAGTTATTTTGATTCTTCTCTATCAGGTGATTAATCAAATCATCCATCCATCCTTTTACCTGTTATGTGCCCAATCAAGCTGGAATCAGGCTGCTGTGTTTAATTTTGCATTAGATCCATCTAAATACATGCTTGTACGATGAAATATTTTGTATCCAAAACTGGTTACAGTTTACTTAGATCGAGGATTCTTGCAACTTGTATGTATTTATCTGATGCTTAATAATTTCGGCAGATGATATTAATGTAGTTTCTTGTTGAATGACTGATTTCACAATTCTATCAATTTGCAGGCCATTAATCCTGAGCCGTTCCCAAGATAGGTTGAAAATAGTTACAGTTGATTACATATGATGAAAAGAAAAAGACCCTTAGCTTATTGTCTTGCTAGGTCTATCATCCTTGCTGCACAACATTTTATAAAATATTTTTATTTTTCCCTGAAATGTATTTTGTCGCAGAATCAGGAAAATGGAAGTCTTGTCATTGCTTGCTTTAGAAACATAAATTACTATAGCATGTGACAAATATATGAAAAGTTTTGGTACCATAAATTACTTATCTGATCTCAAGTCAAAGTGTCTGTCGATTTTTTTTCTAACTTTAATTTACGTGGCCACAGAAGTTCAAACTTTCGAGAGGAAGAGCAAAAGGAATGCATTGAGAGAAGCAGAGAGGAACTCAGAAAAGGGCACAAGGGACACATTGAGAAAATAAAATTATTTTTCCTTGGATTATTGTTCATGAATCAATTCAAATGTTTTATTTAACAGGTTGATAAAATTATTCTTAATGATGTGATTTATATTTTGGGAAGTATGTTTTGAAATCATAGTTTATTAATCAAATATTCTGGTTGTGATACATGCAAATGCATCATTTGTAGTTAGTTATTATATATTATTGCAATGACACTATTTCGTTGCAATACAACCACTTGCCACGTACAATATTCGATGCAACAAAACACTATGCGTGGTAATAGGGTGTGTTGCCACAAAGCGCTACATGTGGCAATGGTGTTTGCAACGAAACTCTCTACCTGGCAATATAGTCAGATTGCTACCATGATGATTGGTTGCAAATAAATCCTAATACAATACATCTATGTGTGGCAATATAGGCTATTGCCACAGAATCAGTCATTGCAAATATTATCAAGTGCAACGGTTCATTTCGTGGCAATTATTATATGTATTGCAACCAAATAAAAAAACCGTGGCCCAATCCTTTTGACATGCTACTATTTGCAACGGATGCCAACGAAAATATCAATGTGGCAATTGGAGGATATTGCCACGAATACGACCCTATCGCAACCATTTTATCGTTGCAATAAACTAAATTTCTAGTAGTGTCAGTCATCACTTCACCTCTCCTTAGCAACAGACAAATATATAGGGCAAAAGGTAACTATCGAACGCCTATCCTCTCATAGATGACATCCTCCATCTGTGCGAGTAGCAAATCAGTCAAATCAAATGTCTTATGCCTCAGCAGGAGCATAGCAGCCACTAGGGTAGAATGATAACTCGCTCTCTGTAGCCAGCTCTCGAGGCAATAGTCCTGCCCAGCAACCCTCTCAATACATTGCCTCGTGTGTCAGACTCAGAGGGTGCCTAGAGTAATTCTCCCCGTGAGGTGGCAGGTAGCAATACTTAGTCTCTCATCACTCGGCTCCATCCCTCTAAAAGGTCTGCAGGGCGGTAAGAAGTCCGGATGAGCCAGTGCGTGGATCCGTGTCTTCGAAGATAGAAACCCCAAAGCAGCAATGACATCGGATCGCTCAAACTGGTGTGGCTCCCCTCTGTATATGAACCAAAGCTGTGAGCAGTCAAGGAAGATCCACAGGGAGGCATAGAAATAAAATACCACTTCCTCACTAAACCTCAGGGGCCAGGTAACCGTCTCTGTCAGACCAAGCAAATATGTAATATGCTCCTCCATGGCTGTCCCAGCTTCCCTACTCAGTGCCTCAAAGGAACAATGGTGGTGAGTAGCAAACACTGAGCTCTTGCCCTTAGCAGCAAGCTGTCTCTTTAGAGCCTCATAGATCCTTCGCTGCAATACAGTCCAAAATTGACCAGCATCTACATGTCGCTCGGCAGGGATCTAGACGGTGAAATCAACTCTTCTCTTGGCTTTCATGGCCGGCCCTTGACCTTCAACAGGTCAACCTCCTCCTCAGCAATTCTGGCCATGGCCCGGTGAGCTCTCTCGGCTCTAGTAGTGCAAACATTGCAAACTCCAGTCCTCAAGTGAGAGCACCTTTGTGACCTTAACTGTGACGCTCTCTGGGCTACCTTCTGCAGTTCTCGATTGCCGACTGGTAGAAGCTCTCCGCGGCTGCACCTCAGCTACCAAAGGGGTGGTCGTCACTCTATGTCGGTTCGACCTCCTCAACTCCCCTGTCCCTCAGCACCTGCTACTCTCAAGGCACCACTCCTCCTGTGTGGTGACACATCCACCTCTGCTGCTGCCAGTACTCTGTCCCACTCGAGATCACCTGCCCTCTGCTTCTTTTTCTTCTTCCTCTCAGGCTCTACGGACTGGCCCTTTCCCTTCTCCTTTGCAGATGCTCTCTGTCGGCCTATACTGTCAACTGTCACAAGAAAACTGCCTTTGAACCTCAACTGACCAGCTGACCACAAAAGATAGGATTAAGAGCTTGGCTCTTAACCCATCCAAGAGAAATCTGGACTGCCGCTGAGAACCCTGAAACTGTCGCTGACCGCTGTCTAGAACCATTGCCACAAACTGTCACTGCACCACATAACAATAAATATAGGTTGTAAGGCAACGTAGGCGAGTGGCACACATAGAAATCCTAGCGTTCGAACAAAGACATATCACAAATCAATAAAGCAAATATGATCAACGGTGATACCAACGGACTAATGCCATAATTCAAATAATACCAATGCATCCAAGTTGTGACACTAACAACAGGAGGACTTAATGCCGTATCAAAATATGAAAGAGGTAGTCTAAACTGTAACCTTTCATGCTTTCCAATTTCCCAAAGAGAGTAAGTCCAGAACTTTTAAAAACAAAAGTTATGAAGTAGGGAACCCAAAATTTTGGAATGAAATTACTCTAAAGTTGGCCAAATTCATCAAACTTAAGACTCCAAACCTGAAACTCCAAATTCTTAACGAGTACTTATCTTCCAAATCTTTTAGTTTCAAATGTAGTGTGAAATTCAACATGATCTTAAAGCAAAAGTTGTTCATCGATCTATGTTCTACCGATCTGCAAAGTTTCAAATTGTTAGAAGTTCGGGAGGTGATTCTTCCAAAGCTTAAAATTTGGTTACCTGATATGCCTTAGCAGATTTTTCTAAGTCCTCTTATCAGATAAACCAATTTCAAAATTCAATATCTTTCAATTCCTCGTAAAACAGCCTGTGCATGTCGGTAGGATGGTTGAAGACCTTGTCAAGAACATCTCTATCAAGTTTCGTTCATATCAAAGCTCAAGAGATATTTTCTTAGGAGACCAAAAGTTGATTAATTGATCTGCTTTCAGCAGATTTTCTAAGTTTTCTTATCTTTCATCCTACTTGGCAGGGCCTGTGCATGTTGGTTGTCCTGTAGACCACATGTTGAAGAACTACTCTACCAAATTTCTGACTGCGCCCCCATTTCCGACCGCCATTGCGGCCGACCAACTCCGTCTCTGAGCCACCTCGGTCCTCCTCCTTTGGCGAGTAGCTGTGCCCACTCCGGTATGAGCTCTTGGGACCGCCCTCCCTCGCTCTCCTGCAGATAATCGGCCGGATTTGGATTTTTTTCCCCCAATCAAACTCCCTCAAGCCGCCGCCCCTTTTCACTGAAATCCGGTGAGCTCCAACGATTACTCCTCAATTCCTCTCAAACCTGACATCCTCACTAGTTATATCACCTTCAGGTTCGAGCTTTGAAGCAAATCGGGGAGTGTTCGAGTCGGATTTTGAGCCTTATCGGCCGCAAGCCGTCAGAACCCTTCACCTCGCCGTGGACACCCCCTCTCCGGCGAACTCCAGCGACGACAACCTCAGTGCCGGTCTGGTCCTCGACGCCCTCTAGCTCTCCGAGCTCGTCGCGTCAGGTTTCGGCCACTGCAGTGCCACCGCGACGCCGCCGAAGTTTCTTCCGCGCCACCTCTCGCCACCGTTCAGGCTCCGGTGAGATTCTTCGGCCGTTGACCCTGCAGCTGAGTTCCCCACGCGCTGTAGTCCGTTTTGGCACTGTAAGCCTACTGCATGGCCACCGGCGAGCGCCGCCGCCGCCGCCCACACCATGGCCGGCCAGGCCCACCCGTGCCCCGCGCGGATCTGGGTGCGGCCGGGATCCTTTGTGGCCGTATGGCCGGATCCCGTACTGCCATCCATGCGGCCTTTTATGTGGCTTTAACCACCAGCCGCCACATGGCCCCACAGGCTGGGTTAGGCTTGATTTTTGTAAATCATTTAAATTAATACGCGGAAAAGCCAGTAAAACTTGTGAAAATCCTAGAAAATTCATCCTAGCTCCGAAAATTACAAATAATATACCAGTGGAATCCTCTCATCATGTAGAATAGTTTTGGACTATCAAAGTTGCATGTTCTGCATTGCTAATGATTTTAATAATTAAATAATGTGCATTAAGCATTTGTGCATAGCATTATTTTCATGCATAATTAAAATGTAAAAATTTTATATTTAACTTTTAATGATTAAGTTCTGTCATCTTGGAAATAATTAGAAATTATGTGCCTGTATATAAATGATTATTTACTCTTAGTTAGGGATTAATTCACTATAAATTCATTTGTCAATAATAAATGGTAATATTTGTTCAAAAATTAGTTTATAATCCTACTAATATTATGAGCAACTAAAATTATAGTTTATGCCTTCAAGAACCATATTAAGGAAATTTAGAAGTAATTTCTCTATTAGGACCTATTTAGTATAGTATAGAAATTCATTCTTATAAGTAGAAATCAAAAACTTTCCATATAAGTACAGAGAGCGTGTTATTTTAATAAACTCCATCCGCATGAAAGCATTCGCATAGCAATCCCTGTCGTACGCCTTCATGAGCATATCATCGCATGACCTTAGCATTTTATTAGGTGCATAACAAATCATAATCGCATATCATTTCATGCACTTAGGGAACGACGTGAAAGACCAGCAACTTGCTCTAGCTGCTTCGGAGATGTTCGTCGCTGAAGGTCTTCCGCTTATTTGTGCTAACTCTTAGCAAACCGAAGGCAAGCTCTAGTGCATTAACCCTAATTAAATCTTTTTATTTTTATCACTATATATTGTATAGTTAATATACTGTGCTTTAAGTTGTAGGAGTTGGTTGGAACCCAAGGATGCATGATAGTGCCAATTACCTATATTGAGTGTATATTGGTACCGGTAACTCGATGTAGAGCTAGGTCAAGTCATAGTAAATAGTAGAAGTCGACTGAATGAAAAGTCACTCGCGAGCTATAGGTTTTCCACATATTAGACTTAGTGCTCACACATTAATAAACCTGAGACCGAACGGAGATGTTGTGTAGGAGGGTTTGAGAAGGCTGGCCCTTCGCGGTGGTAGCCTCGTTTGTGTCGGTCAAGGACTGATTCGAGTGTGGCTCTTTTGAGCAAGTTTAAACAGTACCGATTACATATTGGGGATGTGGAACCTAGGAAACTGATGTAGCTCAATACCGCAGTGGTTGAACGTCCTCCTACCTCTCTTTCGGCGGGGAATGATCTAACCATAGATGCATTCGGCGTGGTGATCGTATGGACGACGATGTACTTGGGAGCAGTAGGCCTCGGGCCGATCCTATGGTATTGTTGTGAAAGGTGGTCACGTGCGGCTTCCAGGAAGAGCGTACATATCGTGTATTTTAGTTTTTTCTAGCTGGTGTAAATCGATTATAATCGCTACCCCTCACAGTAACGAGCACCACTTGTTCACTGCGTCATGTCGTAGTAATAACTAGACTTAATTAATAATATGCAATGTTTGCCTAGTTTATAGGTAATTACTTGACAACCATGCTTGCTCTAGTTAGTGCAAATTAAATTTACATTTCGTGAACTTAACTTACCGCTAAAAGTGAAAATTAAGGATCTATTAATAGTGCTATATTTTATGGAAATGGTCATCTCTGTGAGTCAGCTTCTCATGCTTAGGAGTCGGTTGTAGTTGACCTTTTTTATGGGTAAAACTTGCTGAGTAATTAGTACTCACGATTTGTTGTTTCCTTTTTTGTTGTGCTGTAGCTCTTCCTCTTTGTAGCTAGTGTGACTGCTACGGCAAGGTGGCGTGGGAAGGAGAACCTCCTGCGTACTGGTCAGTTGAGTGGGTTCCTTCTTCACCCACTGCGGGTTGCGAGGAATGACGCATGTCTTAGAGCAAGATATGTTTCATATTAGAAAACCGTCTTATTATTTCTGTATCGCTTCTGCTACGTTTAAACTCTGTTTTAAACTTATCTCTCCTAAGACCACTTGAACTTTATTATAATACTTTAATTGGTTTTTTATTTTATATTATCACTCGTGTTGTACTATTTGTGTATTGTTATTCAATATCACTCGAGATCGATCTTAGGCGAGCCGTCCATGATTTTTAGGGCGGTTCTGCCACATCAACATGGCATCAAGTACGGGAAATATCAACTAATTACTCCAATTAGCAATAAAAGATAGAACTTTTATCTCGATGACACCAGTTTTCATAATTAATCAACACTAGATATGTGGGGCATTAACAGATGAAGTGGAGTGAAAGAAATGATACTCCAATCAAAGAAGAGCCGGAATCCACCAACTAAGACGCCGAAAACTCGACCGATCACTCGAGAAACCAAAACTCTACTGATGGTTTTGCTGGGTTGAAGTTAGGGCTTGAAACCAATTGAGCTACGACGATCGACAGTGAGGAGAGCTAGGGCTACGATGGCTATGCACGGCAAGTTGGCAGGGCGACGACGTGGCGGCGAAGCGACATAGCACGGCGTGGCGCGCAGGGCGGCCACAGCTAGGGCACAGTGATGGTGCGCGTGAGGCGGTGAGGAGAGTGGCATGAGCAGTGGCGCGATGGAGGGCGCAAGAGTGGCAGCGAGCTCAAGACCCGCAAGCAGTGACACGGAGACCAAAGTTGGTGAGCGCACGGTGGCAGGTGGTACTTGCCGGCAGGCGGCGACGGTCGGCGTTGGTGATTAGGCACACGCATGGGTGAAGAAATGAGTAGAAGAGACCACGTGTGGTTAGATTAATTTTTTAAATCAACGGCCGAGATTAAAACAAAAAGGATAGAGGGCCGAGATTCGTCGATCAAAATGATCACCAGATTGTTCGGTGAACCCGCCGAATTGTTCGATGTCTGTCGATTCTGCAAAGTGACTGATGACAAAGATATAATCACTGGACTGTCTGGTGAAGGCGTCGAAATGTCCAGTGTCCTCAAGGAATTGCAGAATCAAAAAATTTCTTTTTAGAATTCAAGTGTCCTCACGGAAGAACTGAATAAACACCACACTTGTTTAGAAAAAGAACTCTCAAACACTCTTTTCCAAATAGATAACCCTCGAAGGGTTTATAGTTTTCGTAAATCGCAATAAGATCGAGCAAGAAAACCCAAGCGAGAAGGCGCCAAAGAGAGAATGTATGAACCCATGTTCACAGCCCGCGTAAGTAAGTCTTAGAGACCGTTAGATACAGTGTTCAATGGTATGAAATGCACAATTGCTTTAGTTATCTCTTTTAGGAGTGTGTGAATCCATATGAGCAATGTAGTCACTTTCTCCGGGGATAACGCCTCTTCCGTGGTTTCTATATGCAATGTATGCTCAACAAGTTAGCTAAATGCAAGGAATTTAAAGCATGCCATGTAGATGCAAGCAAATTTAAGAACATTGCATAAAAAAACCAATTCAACGCCAACTTTGGCCCATCTTAAGCTTATTCACTATAAGCACACCGCTTTGCCTTGAGATAGCCAAACCACCTTCTCAAGCTCTTCCTCATGCTTATGGTTATCTCAAAATGGTTAGGCGTTGACTAATTTTTTTTGTTCTTTTCTTTTATATTTTTACACATGATGCATAATAGTGCAAACATCTAGTCCACGAAGGAGTCTTAACTCCCAAGACAAGAAAAGAAAACTACTCTACTATGTACAAAAGAAAACCTCTTTAAATAGTAGACTGGCGTTGAAGCTTGATAATTTGTGTTGGACTTCTAGAATCTTCAATTTTCTTCACGGTCCACCACCATGGTCCCTTCTCTTTTTTTTGGAACCCAAGAGAGTTTAAGCTTTCTCTCTCGGTCCACGATCACCTTAGAGACCCATATCTTCTTAATTGTCCGCTTGTCATTTGGTGGTCCGAGCATTTTGGCTTTCATCTTTTCATCTTTGGCCCTAAAGAGCTTGTAGTGCACATCTTCATGGAAAAGGTTAACATTAGGCATAATCTTAGGCTAGCTCACCTTAGGACAATCCTTGAAGCGGTGACCATCACGGCAACACTTCTCACAATAGTAATCATCCGCCATGAGCGAGACTATCCAAGTGAGAATCTCATCTTCTTTGCCAATGATGTTGATAGGGGAAGAATATGATCCCAGGCCTTGGTGGTTGTGGTTGTTGACAAGGTTCCGGCCTAGGATGTTCTTTTGAACTTGCCTTCCTCTAGTAAGTTGCTCAAAAGCATCCATCATGACCTCTCTCTCTTCCTTGAACTTCGTGTATTCTTTCAAAATAGATAGTTCAAGAGTAGTACTCTTCTCGGAGAGGATTAGATTGCAAGAAGTAGAAGCTTCATTTAAATGCTTAAGAGAGTTTACGAGAGAGTCAAGATCAAGAGCCTCATGGGTGAGGACCAATGCCTTATGCTTCTCATTTAGCTCTACGTGCTTCTCGTTGAGAGACTCATAAGACTCACGTAGAACACCATGAGAGTGCATTAGACCATTGAGATTACCCTCAAGCTCCTGAACTCGGAATACCGCTACTTCGTGCTCCTTGGTCACCACCTCCATCTTGTTGTTCTTCTTGATGATAGTCTTGTTGGCCTTCTCAAGAAAGATGACTAGATCATTATAGCTTGGTCCATCATCCTCATCATTATAATCCACCTCTTCATCTTCAAAATCATCATCTTCATCCACATAGCTCTCACAACTTCGGTCCATCAAGCATAAAGGTGGTGGTGGTAGCGCATTGGTGGAGCTCGTCATATAATACCCGCAAGCTCTTCTTCACTAGAAGAGAAGTCCGAATCATCATTAACAGTGAGCCACTCACCAACAATGTAAGCCTTGTGCGGGGGCTTTCTCTTCTCCTTGCTCTTGCTCTTCTCTTTGACAAAGAACTTCTTCTTGAACTTCTTCTTGGGCTTGTGTTCTTTGTCCTCACTCTCACATAATGTTTTTTTCTTGCTCTCCTTCTTAGCACCCAGATTTTCGCTTTGAGGATGAAGGTCTTTCCTTGCGAAAAAGCTTCTTTATTAGGAGCGCAAGGTCTTCATTGTCGCTCTCATCATCCTCATCCTCCTCCACCTTCTTCTTCTACTTGTTCTTGCTATTGGGTGATTTTTCAATTTGAAGAGCAAGATTCTTGGGCAATTAAATGTCGATGGTGGTGCCCAACGTATACCTGTCATAAGCCTTGAGCTTGTCAAGCATGACGTCCACAGTGAGAGTAGCCAAGTTGGCTTGAAAGAGACACGTAAAGATAGCCTTGTAGTGTGGCGGCAACAACTTTAAGTGCTTCCTCATAATCTCAACATCTTCAATTTTGCTCTAGAGGCCCAAAGCATTGATCTCCTCTATCACTACATGCATGGAAACAAGAGTAGACATCGTTAGCTTTCTCATGAGGCAAAATAGTGATAGGATCATATTTGTTCTTAAGAACATAGTAACGCTCTTCTTTGGCCACGGCGGAGCTCTCATGTATATTTTGCAATTGAAATCAAATTTCATGAGCGGTGTAAGAAGCATCGATCCTTGAAAACACACTCTTAGAAATGCACCCAAAGATAGCATTCTTGGCCTTTGTATTGAACTTGATAAAAGATAGGATCAAGTCTCTCATTCTCATTTGTAGCATTTTGGGTCACTTGCCACACTTTCCCATCGATCGACTCTAGATAGGCTTGCATGCGAGCCTTTCAATATGAGTAATCATTCTCACCGAATACGGATGGATTTTTCATCCTGTTCGACATCCTTAATCAAGGCGGTGAAGCCCAAAAATGAGCACTTGGCTCTGATACCACTTAAAAGAAAAGTACACCGAGAAGAGGGGAGGTTGAAACAGTAGACTTATAAGACTTAAATAGCTACAAACTTAAACTATGTGACTCAATCAAAACAAGGGCAATTCAATGTAATTCTAGTAGGCTAAGACCCCTAAAAATGCTAGTGAAAAGTAAAAACAACAAGCAAGCACTAGCACGATAGCTACCAAGTGTAATCTCAAAGCAACCAATCAACTCTACTCAATAATATGAAATACGAAAAGTAAAGAGAGAGAGTCAAAAGAATGCTCAATGATTTTTCTCGAGGTGTCGAAAGGTAGGCGTCTTCCCCTAATCCTCGTTGAACCACTCTCGTCGGAGTCTTGGTTCCTCTTGTCGTTCCTGGAACGATGTTCACAAGAGTATGCTTCACTCATAGAGTGAAGACACCGACGCTCTGATTGTCACACACAATACTCAATTGCTAGAGCAAACCTCCAAGGCTCAGGCGCTCACTCTTGTAGTCCCTTTCGCGTGGGGGACCCGAAACCTCTTACAAACTTGGCATCGTCTTTCACAATCTTCTGGGAAGCTCGAACACCGACGCCCAGCCGGTCTAGGCTGGCAAAACCAAGAGTAATAGGCAAAGATCACTCCTTTCAAACCCCAAGCTCTAAAAATATATGAATGCAACCTATCACTCTCCTACAAGCACCAAATATCTTTAATCTTGTCTTGTGCTCTTTTGATGGTGTCTCTTGGTCTCTCACAAGTTTGCACCAGCAACTCAGACCTCAGTCACACGGCAAAAGGTCCCCCTCCACAGTTTAAATAAGCTCTAACCGTTGAAACGTGATATCATAAAGCTGACTGTTTTTTCAATTATCAGACTGTCCGGTGACTACTTCCACCGGAATGTTCGGTGACTTGTCTTCTTGCAGACCTAAGAAACCCCTCTCTAGAATCCATTCCATGTGACACCGAATTATCCAGTGTATACCTTCACCGGACTGTCCGATGACCTTCTCTTTTGGACTTCCAGAGACAGAGACACCTCTTTTGGACTTCAGCTTCTGCGTCACCGAATTGTCCGGTCACTACACCACCGGACTGTCCGACGAGTTCTTCACCTCTACTCCAGAGAGCACCTGGCTCCTTCAGGGTTCACCGGACTGTCCGGTGATCTCACTGGACTGTTTGCTGACTGCATCTGCAACTAAACTTGAGTTTCAGTCTTTGACATCGCTTCATCTACCATCTTCACTTCTTTTTGAGGTAACTAAGAGTATTCATACCCTCTAACACTTGTATAACAAGCGACGAATAACCTGACCCCACTTAATAGTATCGGCGTTCGTATATACTCTTTAACTAGTCCTTAGACTTGGTCCTCCGACATCCGAAACTCATCTTCTTAGGATTGTCCTTTGTCATCCATCCAAAAAATCCACCATGTTGTAGAGATTTGTGGGTTCAAACCTACGATCATAACTGTTACCAATGATATTCATTCAATCACCAAAATCAATTCATACCTGAAGCTTACAACAGCACAGGAGCGCAGCGTAGCGGCACTGTCCAGACTGAGCGCGTCATAGCGACGCTACAGTATATAAAGATTACTCTTTCTGTTCTCAAATTGATATCGACGTTGACTACAAACATCAACTTTGACCATTCATTTTATTTTAAAATATGATAAATTTTAAATATTTTGTAATAATTTATTTTATCATCAAAGTTATTTGAATTAGAACTTATAAGTTTCTAAATTTGAATTAATTTTTTAAATAAAGCGAATGATCAAAGTTGATGTTTGTAGTCAACGGTGACATCAATTTGAGCCACAGTGCGTAACGATTATTTATTAACTCAGCACCAACTGTGTCAAAGAAAGCCACAGTACGTAACGATTATTTATTAGGCTCGTACAAAGTTTGATACATGGCTTTTTTTCCTCCAATCAACAGGATGCTACATGCATGATACTAAGATTACACAGAGATGCGTTCAACCGTTAAAAACTCAATACTATGCACTATATTGTGTCTTTATCTATAATTAAATTTTGAACCAGGCCAATGACAGGTTATATCTTCGCTAATGACTCTGGTAGATGCATGCATGGCTTCACCTCGTACAGGAACAGGAGTCGATAGCATGCTTTCCAGCGGAGCGAAGGCTTACAAACAAAGAATCGTTCAAGATTGAGAGAAGTTCCATGATCGAGGTGGGCACCGGATTGGAATAAGCGCATAAAGCCTAAAGGGACGTCCGTCCAGCTAGTCACAGCCAGGGTTTACAAAACCGCGGTAAATCGCGCGAAAACCGCTATTTTCGATCAAACCACTGCGATACGGTTTTGTAAACTGACCGATAAACCGTTATTGACACTGTAGCAAAAATGGTAAACCGTTCGATTTTAACGGTTAGCCGACCGGTTTTTAGCCATTTCAAAAACTGATACTGTAGCGGTTTTTTAAACCCTAGTCACAGCACGGCCTGGTAGCCAGGTTCGCAAAACTACCCCAACCCCAACCGTGCCAGTTTTTGCAAAAACTAGTCTCCGATCCAATCTGGGCAGTAGATTAGTTTCCATTTTCAATTTTTTAATTTTGAAATTTGATGGAATTTGAAACAAAAAATAAAAAAACTACGTCAAAAATGAAACAGTGGTGAAATCTTTTTTGAAAACACAGGATTTAAATGACAAAAAAAATCAGAGAAGTTCAAATGGAAAAAAAACAAAAAAGGTGCCTTATCGTCTCCCGACCGGCAGCAAAGGGAAGCCGAGCGTAGAGGCTAGCCGGTTGGTTATAGCGGCTAGCCAGTCAATAAGCACCGTTAGCTAGCTGATTTGTGCGGCTTGGATCTAGAAGAGGTAACTGCAAGATTTTGATTATTTTGAGTCAAATCGCCGTGGCTTTCTTAGAAACTTCAGAACATAGTTAGTTTGTATTGTTGGATGCAAGCAGTAATGGTAGATCAGTCAGACTTAGTTTGAGAACATGCGAGGAATATTGCTCTTTGCAAGAGCAGAAAGAGATATGGTGGTGCGACACATTTCAAGCAGAACGTAGCACATCTTGGCAGCAATACGGTTGAGTGCCCTCATATTCCAGTTGAAGTTCGAGAGCGGATTGAGACATTAAGTTACCGGTGAGAGGAATGTGGACCCGAATGACAATGATGAGGATTTACAGGTTGCCTTGAATTTGTCTCAGCATGAGGCGGAATATCCGCAGCGTAATTATGGTGGACATTATGAGCACGGTTAGCCGACCAGTTGTCGCCGAACCGGACTTTGGTTTCAAAATTGAAGTTTGGCCGGTTAGCCAGCCTGTTTTAACAGTTTTATACGGTTATTGAAACCTTGCTGGTAGTGCGAGCTGCGACTCTCCAGCTCTGGAGGTAAGAACGGTCCCGGTACCGGCCGAGAGTTTCGAATTGCATATTCTAGATGGCCCGTGCAGGGGTTCACTCTCTTTCAAACTCTTCTTCCAATGAAGAGGATGCATGCTACATGCATGATACTAAGATTAAGCAGAGATGCGTTCAACCGTTAAAAACTCAATACTATGTACTATACTGTGTCTTTATCTTATAATTAAATTTTTAACCAGGCCAATGACAAGTTATATCTTCGCTAATGACTCTGGTAGATGCATGCGGCTTCACCTCGGACAGGAGTCGATGGTATGCTTTCCAGCGGAGCGAAGGCTAACAAACAAAGATTCGTTTTTAAAAAACCATCCGACGATTAAAAACCATTTGGCTCCCTCATTTCAAAATGAGTAAATTTCAGAGAATTATATATACTTTGACAATATCATCATAGAACTACAGATTTAAGAACTAATTTTACAAAAATACACATTTTGTGTATAGTTTTTCGGAGAACCTACAGATTAATTGTACTCTGGAGCTGATTGGGCCTAGGAAAAATTCTGCACCTTTTATTCATCTGTCCCACTAAGGGTGCATTTGGATGGAAGAAACATTTGATATTCTGAGATGCGAAACACGTTAATCTATTTTATAATCTAAAACCCACGTAGCCTTTTTCATTTGCCAAACAACACCTCGGTATAAAAAAATTACTCCCGTCAAACCCCCTAAATACACTTCAATCATTTCCAAAATCATACTCCTCCGCTCCAAGATTGTTGTGCTCATTGATTTTTGTATTCATCATATAAATTTATATCATATGTATTGTTCTAATTTGCATTAATATTAACTTTATTTGAATCATGACATGCTGTATAAATTTACACATTTCAAATTAGTTTTTAAATAATATGAATGGTTAGAACATTGAATTCAATGATGACAACAATTTAAAAACAAAAAGAGCGTCACTTTACACGTCGGGGTGCAAGACAATGTCAAGGGAAGCTACTAGCGTGAAGTTCACATCCAACTAAAGAGACACGGTGAATCCAAGTTTACTAGTTTTCACCTTTTAGAAGCTTCCACGTATTCCCAACATCAAATGCTTTTATTCACTGTACATACTAAAATAGGGGTGCAAGTTGAGTACCCAATAGGTAGCTGTGGGTCAAAAATTCTAGTATATTTTTATGATGTATTTATAAAAGTGGAATGAATTCATAGTTCATTTGGAAAAATTTCATGTGCCGACCCCAAAATAGAAAACTTCTATCCCTATACTAACATTATGTTCATATAACGTATAGATGATTGCACTTTCAAGTTATATATTTAATTCTTTGATCACCCTGTCTGGACTACTGGATAATACAAAGAACTCGTTGTCCCATGAAACATCCGTTCCTGATTTGTTCATTTGGTCCTTGACCTCCACCAATCTGTCGGAATATTCCCGGACAGCTTGTAGTTCTCCATGAGTTAGTAAGTACTCCCTCCGTGACTCCGTCCTAAAATATGTGTTTTTTAATTTTTAAATATTTATCTTTGACTATTCATTTTATTTAAAAAAATTGTGAAAATATTATTTATTTTATTGTGAAATGATTTATTATTATATGTACTTTAACCTTGTTTTGTTTATTTTTTTATTTTTGTAATTTTTTTAAATATGACGAATGGTCAAACATCAATTTCAAAAGTCAAAAACGTCACTTGTTATTACGGGACAGAGAGAGTAGTTTGTTGCAGCACACAGTAGGAGTTTGATCTAAGAATAATGCTGACCGAATGGGATGATCTCAATCTGAGTTTTTGGGAATGGTAATAATAATATCCGTTGTAAATTGAAGGCCTGCACAACTAAGAAGCTATACCAGCTTTGTCATGTTGTCATGACAGGGAAGAAGTTTCAGCCATGCCCAGGCCCAGGGTGTCAGATTCTCAGTACCCATGACTCGTTTTAGAGACAACTCTCTTTTTACGTAACTAGCTTCTTTAGAAGTGATTTTCAATAAGAAATGATTGTGGCGCTGAAAGTATTTTTTATTTTTTAGGATAAACTCTTAAAATCAGCACACATAATCACTTTACAAAATTATAAAAATAATATTTGGTACAATTTCTTTGATTTTATTTGAGAATCGGCTCGGTGAAGTAGAAAATAGAATGCTCGGGTTATCATTGACGGGATGAGAACATTCAGTCATAATATATTCCCTTGTTTTTTTTTTAAGACTATATTCCCGTGGTTGAATGCGGTGTGAGGTCGAATAATGTCCCGAGGCTAGTTTCGATCAGCGTCGACTCTTGGTCTTGGACTATACTCGTACTCACCTGCCGCCATGACTGGCTCCAGCTCCTCCAACGAGAAGAGCGCGTCGGAGGCGGCGAGACTCGTGTTCCGCATAGCGACGGTGGGGCTGTCGCTGGCGTCCGCGATCATGACGGCCACCGCAAGGTCCGCAACACAGTGCCTGTACGACGACGCCGGCCAGCCGACCGCGACCGTCTCCTACGACGACTACCCTTCCTTGAAGTAAGTCGCGGCTATCTATCTCTATTGCTTAATAGATATGCATGATCACCGAGGCGCGCCAAATCATGAAATGAACCGGCGGGCGGTGCCCTCGCGCAGGTACACGGTGGTGGCGGACCTGCTGTCCGCGGTGCTGCAGGGCGTGGTGATATACCTGGAGCTGACGGGGAGGGAGAAGACGTCCAAGGCCGTGGAGCTGATCGACAAGCTGGTGGTGGCGCTGACGTCCACGTCCACGGCGCTGCTCTTCGCCGTCGACGAGATCACTTCGTGTGGGCCGCCGGGCGCGCGGCGGGGCCGGGGCCAGCCCCGGTCTCAAAGCATGTGCGACCAGGCCAGCACGTTCTGCACGCAGCTCCGCGTGTCATCGTTATTGTCCCTCTTTGGGGCCGTCTCCGTCTCGGGGGCTGTCTACACGAGGCGCGCCCTGGTGGCTGTGCCCACCGAGACTGTCGAAACCACGCCTCCTATTTCCCCACGACCAGAAACAACCGAATGCAACAACAAAACACGACAAACAACGCCTCTTCGCCCTCCCATCGAGTGCGGGTGTGGGTGCGGGTGCGGGGGCGGTACGGTCCCCGTGACGACGCCGACGGTGGTGCCACCTTGGTGCCAATGCCCGTGGACGCCGACGATCCCCTGCCACTGCCACAATCCCGAGCCGTGCATGGCCTTCTTCTACAACGACTGGCTTCGTTGAGCTCGGCTCAAACTGGGCGGAGGCGCGCCACCATGCAGAGAGATGGATCAATGACCTATGTTCTCGAGCTTCACTTTTGTTTTCAGAATTTTTTTTTTCTTAATCCACTTGATTTGTGTGCATTGTCTACACTTATTTTCACTCCTATATACTGAAACTCTCTGCAATAATGGAAGCAAGATGTTCGAATAATTAGGCTAGATCCATTGATTTCTCAATTTAATTTTAAACCACACTTCAAATGCTAGGGTGACTAAATTATTTAGTTACGGTATGGATAGGTGAGGAGGATTTGAACCAATTTAAATAGGTGAATTATTGTTCACTAATTGAGAAGTTGATAAAAGAAAAAGGATGCTACACGCGTGCGCTGAACCGAGCGCGACATACGCGAGTTACGCGTGACTTGCGATGAGCGACAAGGCGCAAGTGCGTGCGAGTGCATGTGACTGCAGAAGTTATATGCGCATTTTTATTGCAGTGAGTTAATATTTTATCGTTCTAAGAATTGAATCAACTCAATTTAAACAAGAATAAATTTTACCATTTCTAAGAAGTGAATCGACTCAATTAAAATAGTGAATTAAGTACAGACGTTACCAGACTAACATACTAATGGGAAAATTGTTACTAGTCCTTTACTCTTCCGCAATAAAATTGATTTCGTGTACTGTGACTATATAACGCTCCTCATTTATCCTGGAATAATAAAATAATTTCCACAACTATCATTGCGCCTCGAACATTCTTTTCGCGAGTCGATCACGCGTGACAGCAAATTCCGTCTTTTTAAGAAGTGAATCTCCTTGTTTTTAGAGTCGATGCACGCGTGACATTCTTTTCGGCTTAACTTGTGTTTAGATTCATCTACATAAGATGCAAGTTCAGTCTCCTGTGACAGCAAATTCGCGAGTCGATGCACGCGTGACCTCCTTTTCTCGAACTATATAACACTCCTCATTTTTAAGAAGTGAATCTAAAACAGTGACAGCGCGTGGGGGAGCGGTTGGAGGGAGGTGCGCGCGAAAAGGAGGTCATGGGTTCGAATTTAGAAACCGGCACGACCGACTGATTTTGTAAAAATTGTCGCGATCGGTTAGTGCGAAAAATGTGAGACCTTTTCTCGAGTAAAAAAAAATTTTTGATTTTTTTTTCGTGCTTTTTCCGATTCAATTTTTGTCGAGTGCTTGTTTTTGCCGAGTGTCAATACGGCACTCTCTTTGTCGAGTGCACGACAGAAAGCACTCGACAAACGCTGTCACAAGTTAAGTTAAGTGGGATTTGCCGTGGGTGGTCTTGAGTGTTTTATGGGCTTTGCCGAATACTATAGTAACGATCATTTATTAGGCTCGTACATAATTTTGTGCTATTTGCTAATGATGATGGTCGTATAGGATGTCATATCTGACTTTCTGTTTCTCCAATGAAGAGGAGGCTACATGCAAGATAAAATTAAGGAGAGATGCGTTGCAACCGTTAAAAACTCAACATGCACAAAACCTGCCTTAATAATTAGCTTGTCCATCACATGCCTTGACCTACGTACAATGTGTCTTTATTTTTAAAATTTAAATTTTGAACGTACCCAATGACAAATTATATCTTTGTTAATGACGCTGGTACGTAGATGCATGCATGGCCTGACCTCATAAAGGAGTCGATCGATGGTTTGCTTTCCAACGACTCGAAGGTTCGCAAACAAAGACGCGTTGACGATCGAGAGAAGTTCCACGAGGTGGGCCGGGGAGGCCCGATTGGAAACGCTAGGAGTTCAGGAGGATTATTAGTCCCACCTCGGTAATCCCGTGGGAGAATTAGGCGCATAAAGCGACGCCCGTCCGGCGGCTCACTGCCGGGTCTGTTTAAGAGGTCCTGTGACTCCAGCTCGACCATCGGAGGGCAGAGAGGTTGATAGGAAAAAACGGCGTAAGCGTCAGGCAAACGGCCAGCGGGTACTGTCACCCTAAACGGCCACGAATACCTGCCGGGAGAGAGCCCTCCTCGGATGTGAAAGTTTGTGGAGTAGTCCTTCCACCTCTTTTATTTTTTACATTTGTGGAGTAGCTACAAATAGGTCTCAAATCTAAATCATTCAAAGTGATGCGACGAGTTAAGTTGATACTCCCCCTGGGCTTAAATTACTAACAATGTCAAAGTTTTTAACTATTCATCTTATTTGGAAAAATAATTAGATGCGTAAAATTATTAGCCCTATTTAAATACCTTTAAAAATAAAAATATTCTAAGCAAATTATTTGTCGTGTTGCAAATCGAAGAAGCTTTGTGCTATGATCCTTCTTTTTCGTTCGCAGCAAATTCCGTCAACCCTTTGCTTCCCTTCTGAAAGCGCAAATATTAAGTACTGCCCATATCATGAGACGAGATCGAATGGATCATCAACAAGTTCGAGATTTTGGCATTCAGATAACCTAATCAAGCTGCGTGTGAAGCCATTGGATCATCACCGGAGCGTTCGCGCCATGAAGGCATATTGTGTGAAGCGGCCACACGCAACAAGAGAGCAAATACAATTGTTTTTAGGAAAAGGTGAATATACTGTAGATGTTCAGGTCACAGTATTTTGTTACGAAGGGGCAGAGAGAGAGAGAGGCTTCTCAGCCACATTTACAGGTAACTCCATCATCAATGCTAAGACTAAACTTGTTAGCTTGGACCAAGAATTGACGAACCTGTGGCAAAAGTTTTAAAAAAAAACATATGAAATTTGAGCTGGGAATTCAATACGCAAAGACTGTACAGCCTATGGCTGAAATTCCAGATATTCAGACTTACCAAAATGATCTTGAATTCGGATTGTCCAATACCAATTACCAATTTTCATTTGAAAATAAAGAAAGGCGAGAATGTTCACTGGCAGAGCCACTATCCACTAGACTCTGGTAAAATAGATAAGCTTTTGTCAAATTCCAGCTCAACTATTTACCATTATCAAATTCAAGGTACATAAAGCAAACGATTCAATACCTCTCAATCGGCTACTTTACTAAGGACTTCACATATGAAGTTGCTGTCCATTAGGTTGCTGCTGCACCTTCTTACTGCCTGGAAACAGATATTGTAGCAGCACATTTTATATCCGAAGGTTTAATAGCATTTGAAATATGGGATGCAACTTTTTTCTCACAGAAAAGCTGTTATTTTATCAAACAGTTTTAGTTGAATATGCCAAAATAGTCCCACACAAAATATTCTTTACCAACGGCTTTTGAACTCTGATCTTTCCAATCTCCTAAATTTAAGTACAAGCCAAACTCAAAAGGAAAAATTGCATGTTTCTTTTTACAGTTTTAACAAGCCTAAAAGAACCAAGAAAACAAAATGCCCTGCCCTCTCCTTTCTTTCAACGAGAAGGGGTCAATGCTCATTTATCAAAGATTTAAAGAATCGAATAGCTTGCTACATTAAAGAGCAAATGATCCAGTTGTAACCTTTGTTTTTTGAATTGGCAGCTGCAGCTTTGTTGCATCTTGTATGTGAAACTTCATTCGTAAATGCAGATGCTTGTGTCTCTGCTCTCTCAGCTTTCATTTCCTTTGAACAGTGAGGCCTGCTTGCTGTTAGATGCTGCAGGCTTCCTAAGCACAATTCAGATGTGTTTGAAGGAAGCTGATCCAGATACTGAGCACCATACAAGCATACATCATCAGTAATAGAGCAAGTTAATGTATCCTGTTGATGCTCACAGGGTGGGGGCATGAAACCTTTGTTTGAAGAACAATGCTTTTCTGGGAACCAGGTAGTAGCGCTGGACTATCACATGGAGAAAATTGTGACGCCATCAATTCATTCTCTTGTGACGAGTTTGGAGTTGTGTACCTACCCAAATGCTCCACACAGGATTCACGGTAAAGATGGCCAAGCTCCAATCGAAGCCGGCCGTTGCCCTGTGAATGATACATTTTTGTTGCAAGAGGTGCGGGCACATCTGGTATACATGAATGAAAAAAAAATCAAAATATTATCTGAGCAAAAAGTACAGATTCAATATTGAAACAGACATATCATACTCAATCAACAGCATGATTCTAACAGTTCATAAACCATCCTTAGAATTTAAGGCCAACAGCCAAAAAAAAACGATAGATACGACAGAAACCAAGCATATCTATTTAAGCTGCATTTTTGGCACAGGGATGATTTTGTTATGGTCTGAATGGTTAGAACTCAACTAAGTAGGCGAAATACAGAGGACTACTGTCGATCCTAACCTAATAGGGATCTTTCAAGAATGCCCTGCTGATTCCACTCCAGTTCAAGTTGACAAGAATATTTAATAGCAGTAGATCACACCATTGATTGATGTCTCCATAAAGGAAACACTATAAAGCTCCCATAACTCAAGCATATTATGAATATATAACAGACATTGTTACTTTCTGGTGATAATTGCAAATTCATAAATTTCACCTGGAAAAAAAGATAGACCATGTGATTATGACATAGAAGATACCACATGTCCAACATCATTTTCATATAAGTATGGCATCCTCTACTTTATTTGAATTAATGAATTTGAAACGCTTGAAAATCTGTACCGAGAAGAGAAGGAACCAAGTCTATTGATAGATAGGACCTCAATGCCATTGAAATGACTGAACTGTATCTATTTCCAATGAAAAAATATCATACTCGGTATATAGCTCAACCACTTGCCTACATGTCTGTGTGTGATACAACATAAGTGAAGGATCTTTAGGAGAAAGAAACCATATAGGAGAGGTTCAGACCTCTAAAGCAACTTTCAGCCCCAGTGATTATAGCTGCGTCATCAACCAATGTCTTCAACCCTAGAAAATAAAATCAGCATGCAAAAAAGCATACCATTATGAACCAAGCCAACTAATATTTGTGCCACCACAAAAATATAATTACCAACTGAACCACCAATTCATGGAATGAGAAGTTACAGAGTATCATTGCAGTAAAAGAATATTCAAGAGTCAACATATTGATATCCTATGTATTTCCAGGTTCCAGATATTAGGCCCCATCAATTG
>BCLG01002745.1:3735-40029 GCA_001602295.1 Zoysia matrella
GGCGTCCGGCGGCGGGCGGAGCGCGGCCAGGGAGGAAGAGGAGGAGGGAGAGGACTTCATGCAGGATGAGAAGACGGAGTTGCTGATCGTTGATGCCGGCAGCGACGAGGAAGGGGAGTTCTCCGGCGACGAGCTCGCCGGGTTCAGGGGCCTCGTGCTTGATATCTCCTACAGGTAGCCGTACGATTTGCTACGTGTGGTAACGCGAACTGGTCTGATCATAAAGTTCACAGCATTGCACCATGTACTGTTCGTCAAGATCTTAAGCTTTGACAGTGTTTACAGATCAGTTGCATCATAAAATTGTTTCGATTAAGTGACATGCACATGATTATGCAGAGCAAAACAAGCAACATACAGCATCTGATCGTGGGTTTAAAATCAAATATCAGAACCTTTTTCCATCAAAAGTATAAAAAAGAAGTTAAATCTTTTGAAAATATTGGGGGTCTTCCTTACTAATAGATTATCTTTTTTTTTTATTTGCCATTCAAGTAATTTCACAGTAGCTTCTTCTGCATTTTGATCCTGACTAATTTGCTGAAATTCACCCAGGCCTGTCAATGTCGTCTGCTGGAAGCGCGCAATTTGCTTGGAATTCATGGAGAAGGTTAGCTTATTATCTGCTTCCACCTTCCAAGCACCTGCATTTCATCTGAACTCTGAGATCAAGCTCATCCATTTGGGACCCTCGCAGGGGCGGAGCCAGGGTGCTGCAGCACCGGTCCTATGTATAACTTTTCTTTTAAAATCAAGTAAAAACAAGCTAAAAATCTTAAGTTTTGCTTAATTTTACTTGTTTTAG
This sequence comes from Zoysia matrella, assembly GCA_001602295.1. NCBI lineage: Eukaryota > Viridiplantae > Streptophyta > Magnoliopsida > Poales > Poaceae > Zoysia > Zoysia matrella. The sequence continues at coordinate 4,541 of BCLG01002745.1, forward strand.
CACCTATCCATAGCTTTAGCACCAGTCATAAGCCTAACTTAGATCCGCCACTGGACCCTCGTGCTGATGAAATCCACAGGTCATCACTGCCATTTCCAAGACACTGTACTAACACCAAGATCGTTTTAGCCATGCAGGCCGATGTGTTGGAGTACTACGATCAAACCGTCTCGTCGCCCAGCGGATCCTTCTACATCCCTGCGGTTTTAAGGGTATTGATGTGATAATTTGGCTTCACTGACCTGAACTTATGGCAGCCTTCAAAAGGAGGATCTTGAGTTGGTGGTGGTGTGATCGCCCTGGTTCCTGCTCTCTTCAGGTTCCTCAGCTGCTGCATGTGGTGAAGAGGAGAAGAGTCAAGCAGAGCCTTAGCCGTAAAAACATTATTTACAGGGATGGATTCACCTGTCAGTAAGTAGTACTATTGCATACCATAACTCTTGAAGCTCTCCTTGTGAAAGGAAAGGTCTATAAATGTCAATCTTTATTTTTTCCGTTCATGTTGCTGCGCATCTTCTTTTGCCATGACAATCATGTCAGGTGCATTTTACCATGAAGAAAGGAAAAAATAAAATCATGTAAAGAACTGTAGTGTTGCTAATAGAAATAAAGAAAATCATTCTCTTCTTCCTCAATTCGCGAACGCGAAGTTGTATCGGAGGGAAAAAATGTTCTTGTTCTTTCTCGCTGATTAAAAGTTGATTGACTGCATTCCATGCAGGTATTGCTCTTCTGGTGATAACTTGACAATTGACCATGTCATTCCGATTTCACGCGGCGGCAAATGGGAATGGGAGAATTTGGTACGCAAATCTAATGCTTTTTCCCGTTTGTAAATAAATGAATTGGATCGCTGAAACCTGGATCTACCTTTCAATTGTGCAGGTGACTGCATGTTCGAGATGCAACTCCAGGAAGGGACAGAAGACACTGGAACAAGCGAACATGAAACTGCTCAGGACGCCCAAGGTATATATGCGATGGCAGCATGTTAAATTGCTCCCGTAGATTTGGAGTTTCAGCCATCCAACGGAAGGAAAGATGAACAGATGCTCATTCAATTGCGCTGCAGGCACCAAAGGAATACGATATTCTTGCCGTGCCCTTGACAAAAAGGGCTTTCAGAACGCTCAAGAGGAACCATGGGCTGCCTGAAGAGTGGCTGCAGTACCTTGCCAGGCCATCTCCATGAACAGAGCTCCACAACGCTCGGGCATTACAGTCATTCACTTGTAGACCCAGCCCACATGTCATCGACTGGAAATAAGGCAGAGGAGCCCGATTGCTCCCTAGCCATCTCATTGTATATTACTAGCAGGCTGCAGCTGCACAGCCCAAGACTGGTTTCTTCAATGCTGCTTACATGTCCATAATTCTCAGTAACATAACATACTGATTCTAAAGCACATCGCCCATCTTAATGACAAGATCCATACATTACAGTGATCCCCCCTCGTTAGAGTATAATTGTACAAAGTACATATCACAAAAAAAACTTTTTCTCAATAATTTCTAGCATGAATCTGATGCAGCAACCGATTTAGAAACTGAACGATGCAACAACATTCACCAAACACACTGCATCTGCCAATATCACAATTCTTCAGCCGGGCATTTAGCATAATTGCATGTATAGCAAGAGGAATATTGAAACTCGGTATTCTTTGGATCACAATAGCAAAAGATCACAGAAACATTGAAGACTTCACAACTGTCACGCATATTCAGGACCCAATGCAGAAAAGTAGGTTCTAAATTCAGTCCCCAGGTTCATTTCAAGTTCTTACACATGCAAACATAGAGATACATTTGCCAGAATTCAGAAAGGCAGAAAGCAAATGAGAATACCTCCACAAACCATGATCCATACTCCTAAATACTCCTGATACGCCAAAACACAGCAGACAACTGTCACCCAAAACAAGTCCCCTAGTAAAACCTCCAGCTCCTATGAACTATCCTCCAAACTGCAAGCGGCGGGGTAATAGTAAAAAGAGAAAACCAATGGTTTTAACAGAATTTGAACTGCCTCAACTACACCCCCCCCCCCCCAAACACACACACAACCTGTGTTTCAACCCATAACACCCTCAATGGCTGAGCTGATCACAAAAAAGAAAAAAAGAAGTTAACAGCCATTTGCATCTGCCAAATTTTCAGTTGGAGGTCTAAGGTCTTCAGGGGCAGCACCATTTTCTTTAATATCACTTTTCTGCCCTACTTTGTCAGGCGAAGGCTCTTTGCTCAATACACACTCAACCTCAATGAGTTTCTGTGATCCAAGATCCCCATTGAGCATTTCATTCTCTGTGTCAATAGTTTTTGGTAGCTTCACATCAGAAACCTACAGGCACACTCATTAGTGTCAGCTTGCTAGTATAGCAAATTAAGCAATTTTAACAAAATCATATATTGAGAAGTATGTCGTGTGCTGCATAGTACAACAGCAAAATGAATACTTCAGCTTCTTGATGTATTGACAACAACATACATCCAACCATGTATTTCTAAAGACATCTTGCACACATGCAGTTATGTGAGTTGTATAAACAAACAAGTCATCCCCGCACGATTTTAGGTCATAAAACAGTTAACAAAGTCCCCCAAAAAAGGAGCAACAATTAAATCTGCACCTTCTTCAGTGATTGCTGCAGCTTTGCTTTCCTCTCTCTCATCATCTTCTCACGATTATCATAAAAGCCAAAGTCATCCAGTATGGATGTCTTGCAGACATGATCCTTGAAAATCTTAAGAACTTGAAGGCCTTGCTCAAGCTTCACCTGTCAGCACAACACAGGTTATATAAACATAGTGAGTCCAATCTAGTAGCCTGATTAGTATAGCTACAAAATTTCTACTGATAGTGTTATAGAAAATTTCCCCAGTACTTGATTGTGTGAAACAAATAGAAAAACTGAAAACCCAACCAAAAACGCTCTAACCTCATGGGTGTCTCTGCAGTTTGTCACAGGCTTGTTCTCATTGTTCTCAAGAATGATGTGCTTCAGCAAACTATTAGGAACATCCTTGACAATGTGCCACTTGACAGGGAAACAGCCAGTCCACTTGTCCTGTTGCCAGTGCTCCACTGTCTTGCTAAAATCAACGTGGCCCACCATCTCAGCAAGACCAACAAACTGACCACTTGCATTCACCTGGAAAATAGAACACATTGCCAGCATTAATACAGTGAACTTTGGCAAGACCTATCAACTGAATCAACTGAAAATCTAACAATACCAATAAAATTTCCTCAGTTCCACACAAAATAAATATTACTTACAGAGAAAAGAAGGAAGACAGAAGACGAATCACTTGATTTTTCTTTAGCCTCCTGATAGGCAGCATCAAGCTTTTTATTTCCATTGGGTGTGCTAGCCCAAACATTGTACTTGATACTCTTGTGAACATCATCCTCACTGTACGATTTAATAATAAAGAATTTAGCGTCTGAAGACGATTCCATGAAGTCAGCCCGGTTATACTGATCCTTCATGGCCACAATGGAATCATCAGTACCCAAAACTCCCTGTTCTTTAGCAGGTTTTTCAGTAATACCAAGCCCCTGGTGATTTTTGAAAAGACCACTTCTGGGTCCTCTTTTCATCTCATTAAACCCATCTAGGTTTCCAGTGTCATGGGCATAATACCCGTTACTTCTTGCTCTGGGATTGTATTTTCCATCCCATGGCGCATTCCATGCTCCATATGGTCCAGAGCCATATATTTGTGATCCAAACCAAAAGCCAGATCCATACGAGCTCCCATCATACGCATATACTCCATTAGTTGAGTAAATTGATGGCGGTCCAATTGGAGAAGTTGGAGTCTGCAGACCATTCAAGAAAGTCTCATGGTTAGAGCTCTGAACACACGTCCAGGAAATCTCTGCAGTTGCTTAGATACAACCAACATAAGCACTACTGAAACTAATCAGAATGAAATGTCACAATGCGATACAAAGCTACCTAAAAAGCTTTTTAGCGATTAATATGTCTGCATACAACCAGTATACAAATCAAAGGCAACAAAGTATCTGTTAACGCACAACAAGAACAATAACGTAGTTAAGTGAACTAAAAGAGTTTAGCAAACATTATGAGCAGAAAAGCATACCATGAGATGAGGATATGACTTTACGTTTCGATTCCTAGGCTGTCCTTTGCTTTTAGCAGTGGAAATGGTTGAATTACGGTTGTTGGGAAGATTATGCTGCTTGTCAGAGAACATCTGACTACTGTAATATGGATAAGCCGACCAGTTATTCTGGCCCTGGTAGTTACCAGAACGTCCCTTAGATAGGCCATATGAGCCATCCGAACCCAGTACATTCCTATCTGCCTTCAGAGGCAAGTTTGAATCTTTCAGATCATTCACTCCATCAACAGCACCGGTGCAGACATCATCTTTCGACGACGGAATCAACTTCTCAGTTTTACCATTGCCTGACTGCTTGGCAGTGGAATTCTGCTGCTTGCTGTATGTCGATGGGTACTGGTAATGCTGAGATGCATACATCTGACCATCAGATCCCCAAGTAGCAATACCATATGGAGAATAGCCATAGTACATGTCGCCATAAGCACCCTGCAATAATCCAGCAAATATTTCAGCATTAGTTTCAATCCATAAATTCTTTAAACATGGAAACCAGATATGTTCTTTAACCAACCGATAATCTAGAAAACTATCATGTCTAGGAGAACAGACGAGCACTCACAGCATTCTCTGCTCCATCATGACTTAAGTAGGTAGAGTAGTCTCCCCAGCCACCATAGGCTGCAGATTGGCACAAAAACAGGACGCATGAAACTCTGTAACAAACTGCTCGGACAACAAATTTCATGTACAGAACACTATGGAACAAAGAAGTAATTCCTCACCTCCATATGCATAACCCGGGTATGCTCCGTAGTACATGTTACCATCCTTGTAATCCTTTTGTGGCTTACCCGCAGCCGCCGTCCCACCTTTTGACGGAGCCTCCTACAATGGCAAAAAAACGACCAAATCAATATCACGTCAAAGCAACTAACCCACCCACACAGCACGTAGAACATTTCAGCATGAGTGAAACTTGCGCGGCCACACGCTGGGGGGGGGGGGGGGGGGGGGGGGGGGGGGGGGGGGGGGGGGGGGGGGGGGGGGTTCACCTTCTCCTTCGGCGCCAAGACTTCGCCGGCGTCGCCCGAGGTGTCCAGGGCCAGCTTCTGCAGCAAATCCGTAGCCTCTGAAAGAACAAGGTCAAGGAAACCTACAGGACAGGCGAAATGGTACTCACCACTCAACTCCGCCCCAACCAACGACGCACGCACGAAACAAACGAGACAAGAACCTCAAAAATCAGGCGAAAAAAAAATCCAATTCTCCCCCGAAATTGAAACCTCACGCACCGCGCAACAAACGTACAGGAATACGCGAACCAGAGAACGAGAGGATCAAACACCCCGAACACCCAGCCCGTCAAAAGGAGCCGCACGCAACGCCCGGAAGATTCGAGCCTTCCACGGGCAAAACCCCTCCAAAATCTCCAGAAGAAAACGGCGAGAGATGCAAAAGTCAGGGGACCACGAGATCCGCCCGAGCCACAGGAACCCAGAGCCTCGGCGACGAAAAAAACAGCGGAAAAACGGCGAAATCGAAGTAGGGTTTAAGGATACGGTCGGCGGCGGCGTTGGCGGCGGCCATGGAGGGGAGCGAGGGAGGGAGGACGCGAGCTAGGTTTAGGAGGGGTCAAGAAGGGGAGGGAAAAAAAGGATGAGCGAAAGAGGCAGGCGAGCGGGGGCGGCTTAAATAATGAGCGGCCCAGATCTGATCCTCCTGTCACTTGCATTTCCTGCCCATTTTATATGCAGTAAATGGGCCCTATTCTGTTTTTCTTTTTTTCTATTTTCCCCTTTTTCGGACTACTCGTAATATCTAGCGATGAGGTTTAGTAGGGTCTATTTGGACAAACTAATTTTTTCCATGAATGACATTACAGGATTTGAATTGGCTAGAACTAAAATAACTGAAATATAATTCATTTCGAATATTTTTGTTTGGTTATGCACAAAATTGATTTTCAAGAATTAAAACTCAAATGTTGTTTGGACAGTATCAGTAAGAATCACATGGCGCCATGGAGCAGGGGACGGGAAGAGGAAAGTGGATCGATGGATTGCGACTCAGGTGGTGTTTGTGTAATAGAAATGAGTAAGTTTGAGATTGGGAAATAAATTAAAGATAAAATGTAATAAGTTAGATGAACGAACGGTTAAAATCTTTCTAAGGCTCGTTTGGTTCCAAAGGGAATAGAGGGGATTAGAGGGCAATAGGTGAGATTAAATTCATACTTAGAGAGTAATAAAATCAATTCCTCTTAATCTCGCTCTAATCCCTGTCAACTGAACGAACCCTAAAAATTTCTCTTCCCAATCTCAGGCTCATTTCCAATTAGCCAAACGCCACCGTCAATTCCTATAGTTTTTCATGTTTTATTGTTAGCAAAAGTCGGATTGACCTCCGTTCCAACGGTTGGAAATGGCCCAAAGTATATAATTTGATTCCATGGTTCACCAAACAGACCAATCTATAGATATTATTTTATTTCGACCCGATTTTATGATCCAAATATGCACCTAAGGTAAACCTATGTTTGCAGCTTGTGATTTTTCCAGATAATTGGCTTGCTAGTAAATAGTCATAAAATTAATCTTCCACAATATCTTGAAAACCATGTTTACCCATCTTCAGAAGAATATCTCATCAACTTTTAGCAGCGTGTCACACAGAAACCGTGACAGACATGTAAAAGTGAAAAGGCCTCTTGGTCGTGTCACCAACAACCAGTGACAAAGCGCGTCGTGTCACCAACAACCAGTGACAAAGCGCCGTGCCAGGGTAAGCCAACGGTGTCAAGTAAAAAATAAAAGTTTAATAAGATCGTGTAATTCTCATACCCGGGATAACATGGTCTCCCATTGACCAGCGGTCCACTCACTTAGCCTCGAAGTATCTGTTTTGGGTCTTTGGCCATTAGCTTATAGCCTGGAGGAAAACAAGAGCGCAACAAACCAAAGGTTTTACACGGAGGCACCAACCAACCACTAGACGTCGGAAAAGCAAATACGGAGTACACGACCATTTTATCCATCAGTTCTCCGAAAAAACTAAAGATTATAGGATTATTTTCGACCGTGGAATTTTTTTGTTTTTTGTAATTTTTTTAATAAAATTGAACTGATTTTTTTAAAAATTCTGTGATTTTTATAAAATTCTTCTGTTCTAAAGGTGATTTTATGGGTGGGTTCAAAGTTCCAACAATATTTTTTATCTATTTTACTCCCTCTGACCTAGAATAAATGTTGTTAAACTTACACCAAAGCTCGACCATTCTTTTATTCAAAATATATAAAAATATTGTTTATTTTATTCTAATTGTTTGATTGTTAAAAATAGTTTAAGTATAACTTGTTTATTTATATTTATATATTTTTAATAAGATAAATGTTGATTTCTCAAAGTTAAAAAAAACATGCTGCGGAGAGGGTACATGGTAAAATCTAAGGCTGCGATTTTTTCTTTTTTTTTTTCTCTTGAGATCACGTCGTCACGGTCATACGGAGAAAATGGTAAGTAAAACAATAAATCAATAAAATACAACCTCACCAACTTCTGTCCTCAAAATAAAGCCTACAGCAATCAATCAGGCTGCTGCCTCCCACATGCTTCTCTGCACGCTGCGACCAAGTACAGCACATTTCATCAGTGAAATAGTGGTGGCTGGTGAGTAACATACAGGGTTTCAAACGGTTTGAGCCGTGGAAACCTCTCGAAACCGGTTTAACGAAAACTGTAAAAACCGCGAAAATTGTTATAAAAATCGAACAAATTCAAAAATCAAATTTTTAAGAGAAAATCGAATCGTTTTTACGGTTTACCAAGCGGTTTTTACGGATTACCGTTTTTAAATTTGAAATAAAATCAGTTTGAGCGGTTTTCAACGGTTTTTACAGGTAAACCGCTCGGTTTGAACGGTTTTCGAATTTTTATTTTTTTTAAAATTTCTAAAACGAAAACCGGTAAACCGTAAAAACCGAACTGTTTCGAGCGGTTTTGTGAACCTGGTAACATGCAGTTTCTTCCTCACGCGGAAGGTGCGCAACTAAGAATATTGGGTGGCTTGTATAGCTGAAATTTGAAGAGAAATAGCTCAAAAAATGATACTCCATCCATAAAATAATTAGCGCTAGTTAATATAAATTTGAACCAATCGGTGACAACAATTTTGGAACGGATGGAATAACTGCGAATATTATTGTTGAGACATTTGAAAAATATATGTGATTCGCGTTTCAAATCCACTCCAATAAAACTGAAAGTTAATTTTCTTTTGAAGTTGAGTTATGACAAATAGTTAATCATAAATCAATTACGAATGCCCACTGAAGAAATATGAAGAGGAGGTTCACGGCAACCAGCTTGAGCTCACACGACAACACAAAACCTTGCAAATGAAACATTACTGGGACCATAACTTTCAAAGTTTAAATCATCTAGCAACTCAACCGGATAAAAAAGTGCAGACAACAGAACACTGACTTAATTCATGCCCTAGCTAGGAAACATGCAGTCCTCATGTCCTTAATTGGAGAATATATGTACCACATTGCCTTTTTGAAGAATTTGTGGTACATATCCGACTACATAATCTGAACCAGGAGGCACAACAAATTAGTAAAGTTGTTTTTAAGAGAACAATTGCGTAGGGACACAGCGTGAGAATCACTGAGCGGAAAGGACTAAAACGAGAGAAGCAGGGGCCTCTATGCAAGAAACAATGAGCACCAAGGACTGTTGTAGAAAATCTCAAAAAAAATTTGGAACATTTCTCGATTTGTGCGTGTCATCCTTGCGCAGAGGCCATGCTAATCTTCTCCGTATCGTTCCAATTTTATCGAATGTCTCCGAAGAGACACTGCAAGCCTTTCGTCTCGGTTTATAAGTTGTAGTTTATTTATTTGCGCGGTCAAAGTAGGACTAAACACTAGCTTTTTTACCCTCTGCATCATTTCATGGGCCACAGAGTACATAGAAGTTGGAATTTAGCACCCTGCCCTCATTTGGGCCGTTGGCCTTTTCAAAAGGCAGATACATAGGTCCAGTATCTTGCATGGATAGTAATAAAATTGTTAGCATCGATCAGCATACATTTAAATTTTAAACTAATTGACAATAATAATTTTAGGACGGATAGAGTAACTGCAGATTTTATTATCAAGACATAGAGAAAATATGTATGCTTTATCGATATCAGTACATCAAATCCGCTCCAATAAAACAAAAACCTATGAAATTCTACTTTGTATTTAGGTTATGACAAATAGCTATCAGTTCTACCCATAAATCAAGTACAGAGTGCCCACTAAAATAGAAAACAAATCTGAGAAAAGATATCCACGGAGACAGGATAAGTTGAGCCCACACGAGAAACAAAAACTATCAAACGACGCATCCTGGATTTACTGGGAACCATAATTACCAGAGTATCAATCATCTAGCAAAGCGAGTAGAAAAGTGCAAATAACATAACACTGATTTCTTTCATGCCTAGAAAGCATGCAGTCCTCATGATCCCTGAGGACATGTACATGTCTTTGGAGAATATAGGAGTATATATCAAGTTGCCTTTTAAAGAACATGTACATGTCATTGAGCAGGCACAACAAATCAGTGAAAGGCATTTTTTTCTGTCTTCACTCATCTGTATGCTCCTTCACTTGCCTCCAAATTCCAATCATAGGGTATGACTGAGTAGGGGCCACAATGTGATAAATACTGAGAGGAAAGGACAAACGAACGAAGCCAAGGGGGCTATTGGCAAGAAACAATGAGCACGAGGGACCATTGCAGAAAATCACAAAAAAATTTGGACCATTTCTCGATTTGTGCGTGTCATCCTTGCGCAGGGGCCATGCTAATCTTCTCTGTATCGTTCCAATTTTATCAGATGTCTCCGAAGAGACACCACGAGTCTCTCGTCTCGGTTTATAAGTTGTAGTTTGTTTATTTGCGCGGCCGAGGTGGGACTTAAATGCTAGCTAGCTTCCTTACCCTGCGCATCGTTTCACAGGCCTCCCAGACCAAAGTACACAAGAGTTGGGCTTTATCACCGTGCTCTCAATTGGGCCTATGGCCTTTTCAGAAGGCTGATAGATAGGTCCGATATCTGGCAAAGACACTGGCATGTAGGATAGGCACCCTCCGGCATCAGCAGCCTATTCTGCTGCATTATTCTAAAAAAGAAAAACCCAATTCTGCTGCATTATTCTAAAAAAGAAAAACCCAATTCTGCCTCATTCTGACTCACTCCGTAAAATTGTTAGCACCAGTTAGCACATATTTAAATTAATCGGTGACAATAAATTTGAAACGGATAGAGTAATATTTGGAAAAATTGCGTGCTTCATCGATATCAGTACATCAAATCCACTCTAATAAAACAAAAAATCTATCGAGTTCTACTTTGTATTGAAGTTATGACAAGTATCTATCAGTTCTTCTTCGGCGCATGCATTAATATGTGCACCCACTAAATTTGAGAGAACAAATATGAGCTAACATGAGAAACAAAAAATAGCAAAGGAAGCATACTGGGTTACGGGGAACCATGATTATCAAAGTTTCAAACATCTAGCAACTCAACCGAGTAGAAAAGTGCAGATGACACTGACTTCTTTCATGCCTAGGAAACATGCAGTCCTCACTGTCACGGTCCTGGAGGACATGCATGAACATGTCCTAGGAGAATATGTGTATCACGTTGCCTTCTTAAAAGATATAAACTACTATCTCCGATTTTAAATTATTGACACCGTTGACTTCTAATTTCAACTTTGATCATTCGTATTATTCAAAAAATTTATTTAAATATGTAAATTTTTGTTATTATTTGATTTATTATTAGTGGATTTTAAATCACAACTAATAATTTTACACATTGGAACAATTTTTTTAATAAGACGAATGGTCAAATTAATGTTAAAAGTAAACGGCGTCAATAATTTAAAACCGAGGAGAGTACTCCGTAAGTATCCGACTAATCTCATCAAATCAGCGAAGTTTTTTTTTTATCTTTGCCTTCACTCATCTGTATGTTCTTTCACTTGCCTCCAATCATAGGTCATGACTTAGTAGGGGGCCACAGTGAGAGAAATACCGAGTGGAATGGACTAAAACGAGAGATGCAAGGGTCCATCTGCAAGAAACAGTGAGCACCAAGGACCATTGTTGAAAATCTCAAAAAAATTTGGACCATTTCTCGATTTGTGCGTGTCATCCTTGCGCAGGGGCCATGCTAATCTTCTCTGTATCGTTCCAATTTTATCGGATGTCTCCGAAGAGACACCACGAGTCTCTCGTCTCGGTTTATAAGTTGTAGTTTGTTTATTTACGCGGCCGAGGTGGGACTAAACGCTAGCTAGCTTTCTTACCCTGCGCATCGTTTCATGGGCCACCCCAAGAACAAAGTACATCGAAATTGGACTGCAGCACTGTGCCCTCATTTGGGCCGTTGGTCTTTACAAAAGGCTGATAGAAGGGCTATGAAACTTCCCTATTCTGGACTAGATTAAGCCTTGAAAATAGGCTATGAAGACTCCTATGTAACTAATGAGTATTTCTTTTAGGGTCTGTTTGTTTCATCTAAATTGAACTGAATTGAATTTGATAAGTCTATCATGTTTGGCAAACCATGGAATTGAAATACAGATTTCATCCCCTTTCCAGCGATCTGAATTTTATGCTTATGTTTCTTCTTAATGCGAAACGTGCCACGCACGATCTTGAAAAATTTTATGCTTATGTCAGATTCCAACCCAAAAAGGCTGAATCCCTCAAAATTATCTTGCCTCTCCGCTCTCCCTCACTCCGCCGGCCCCGACTCCCTGCTCGCCTCCAAGCTTACATCGCCACCATGTACCCGAGGATCTGCACGAAGCCGCCGTCCCTGGCTCCTTGCTCGCCTTGACACCTGCAAACATCCCCGCAGGATCCGCCTCAAGCCGGAATCTCTGAATCCTTGCTTGTGTCCACAGCTGCATGGTGGCGGTGCCCCTGGCAGGATCCGCAATCGGTCCACTCGCCCTCCTTGAGCAGCTCCAGGCCACCGACCTAGTCATCCTGGATAGCAAGATGAAGACGCCGGCGTCCGATCTGCGTGCAGGTCGTGATGAGATCCAGGCGCGAGGCATGACGTGTAGTGGCTAACCTTGATGCTGAAGAACAGCTCGTGGAGGGCTTCACTAGAGAAGGGGCGCTTCATGATGCCCTTCTCGAGGCCGAGGTTGTCGTCCATGGCGCGCTCCGTGAGCTCTTTGAACTCCGGCAGGTTGGACGTGTTAGAGCTTGTAATCTTGACAGTTAGTAGTGGCGAGAGTGCTGGGTCATCATGCCTTTGTGGTTACGGCTGCCCAGTCAATTAGTTAGAGAAAGTCTAGGCATGTTAGCCCACGAGTTTAGGATCAGAGATCATGTATGTGTGTAAGCATTATATAAAGCAACGACGATTCAACAGATCAGTGCGTTCTGCTATTTACTCTTCTCTCTAGCACTTCTTCACGTAGCCAGAGCCATGTTCAACCAAAAAGCTTCCGCAATGTAAGAATCTCCGACCTCCGCAACATCCAATTCGCCTTCTTCCTCAATCAACCAATCTGGCCTACTCCCAACACCAGCATTCAGTCAGCTCGTTTGTGTGAAACTCACGAGAGACAACTACATACTATGGGCGGCACAAGTGATGCCGTATCTCAGGAGCCAAGGGCTCATCGGCTATGTCGATGGTTCTCTGCCGGTGCCGCCACAGACCATTGTCATACCACCTAGTGAAGGAAGAGGCAGCAGGCGCATTGCTGTCAATCCAGAATACACACGCTGGTATCATCAGGACCAGCTTGTCCTAAGCGCTCTTCTCTCGTCCCTGACCGAGGAAACGTTGGGACATGTGGTGAGCACAACAACTGCGCGCGACGTATGGCGCACGATGGAGAACAACTTTGCGTCGACATCACGGAGACCTCAGCATCACCGACTACTTCCACAAAATGAAGTGCCTCGCCGACACCCTCTCCGCCATTGGCAAGCCGCTTCAGGATGAGGAGTTTATCTCCTACCTGAAGCGAGGCCTTGGACAGGAATACGATCCACTGGTCACGAGCATCACAAAACAAACGACTCCATACTCAGTCAGTGATGTTTTTGCACACATGTTGAGCTTCGAGATGCGACAAGAGCAGCACAACACCATCGTTCAGGTATCAGTAAATTTTGTGAACAAGAACACAGCTCGTGGTGGCAACAACAATGGAGTACGTGGTGGCCGAGGACGCGGTGGACGTGGTGCCGGTGGCCGTAGTGGACCATCACAAGGCAGTGACCAATCCAAGAACAAGGTACGGTGCCTGGTTTGTGATAAACCTGGACACGATGCACTACGGTGCTGGTACCGTTTTGATCATGCGTATCAAGCAGAGGACAATGCCAAGGTAGCTGCCACTGTCTCCAACCACAACAGCTATGCTGTCGACCCCAACTGGTACATCGACTCTGGAGCAACCGACCACGTCACCGCTGATTTGAAGCGCCTGACGGTGAGGGATCACTACACAAGAGGAGATCAAGTCCAGGTTGCAAACGGGGCAGGTTTGTCTATCTCTCATATTAAGCATTCATCTATTTTTGGTTTAGTTCGTCCATTACACTTAAATCATGTTCTAAATGCCCCAGAAATAAATAGACACTTGATTTCTGTTCATAAGCTTGTTTCAGACAATAATGCTTTTATTTAATTGCATCCCAATTATTTCCTTGTCAAGGACCAAGCAACGAAAATCACACTTCTCAGAGGAAAATGTAAGAATGGCCTCTACATGCTTCCAAATAACAAGCCCAGTCAAGCCTTGTTGTTGTCCAAACTCACTTCAGATCATTGGCATCGACGTCTTAGACACCCTGCAGTTGTTTCTCAAATTCTTCAGAAAAATAATGTTGCTGTAGATCATTCTTTTTGCTCTTCTTCAGTTTGTGATGCTTGCCAACAAGGGAAGGCACATCAACTTCCTTTTGGCATGTCTACTCATGTTGTTACAGCACCTCTGCAAATTATCCACACTGATGTTTGGGTCCCAGCTATCCCATCATTTAATAATGCAAAATATTATGTTTCTTTTGTCGATGATTATAGCAGATTCGTGTGGATTTATTTTCTGAAATGCAAATATGAAATTGAGACTGTTTTCCTTCAATTTCAAAAGCATGTAGAGCGCCTTCTTAATGCAAAAATTCGCTCAGTTCAATCTGATTGGGGAGGTGAATATCACCGGTTACACAATTATTTCAAACACATAGGTATTGAACACAAAATATCGTGTCCTCACACACCAGCAAAATGGGATTGTCGAAAGAAAACATCAACACATTGTTGATACTGGTCTCACTTTGTTGGCTCAGTCCCAAATGCCACTTAGATTTTGGGATGAGGCTTTTAATACTGCCTGTTTTCTGATCAACAAACTGCCTAGCCGAACTCTGAAAAATAAAACACCCATGCATAAACTTCTTGGCACTGATCACTACTCCTTTCTCAGAGTGTTTGGATGTGCTTGTTGGCCAAATTTGAGACCCTATAACACCAAAAAACTTAGTTTCAGGACTAAACAGTGCACTTTCATAGGCTACAGTTTGTCTCATAAAGGCTACAAGTGTTTTTATCGATCAACAGGTTGTGTTTATCTATCTAGAGATGTTGTGTTTGATGAAAATATTTTTTCTTTTTCTCAACTAGTGATACAGCTTCAATCACCATCATCAAGTCTTAATCAACCCAGTATTCCGCCCATGCTTGCCAAAAACATCACATATGCTGAATCAATTCTTCTCAATGAAACAATCACTGAACCAAGAATAGTTGATTCTCCTGTGAGGGATATACAACATGACCAGGATGCTAACTTGACTGATTTCTTTTCTGGTAGTAGTGATTCATCTATAAGTACACCAGAAAACAACTCTGCTCATGCAAGTTCAGAATCAAGGCAGATAGGGGGGAACAACAAGATAAACAGTGATGGTGATCAAGAAACTGTTGTTCAACATCAACCAAAAATTATTATCCATCACCCCATGCGTACAAGACTTCGTGATAATATTGTGAAGCCTAAACATTTCACTGATGGGACTCTCAGGTATTCAGAGAAAAGCAGAGTCTTTACTGAAAAAAAATCCGACAACAGCATTGACCCTGTGTGCTTCAGAACCAACAAGCTTTCAACAAGCAATGCAAAATTCATATTGGAAAGAAGCAATGGATGCTGAATATTATGCACTGATGAAGAATGGTACATGGGAACTAGTACCTCCCAGGAAAAAAATTAATCTCATTGATAGCAAATGGGTATATAAAGTGAAGAGAAAAGCTGATAGGTCTATTGAAAGATTTAAAGCCAGGCTGGTTGCTAAAGGGTTTAAGCAGAGGTTTGGAATTGATTATATAGATATATGCTCCCCTATGGTAAAACCTGCAACAATACGAATTATTCTATCTCTTGCAGTTAATAATTATTTCTGGCAAACAAAACAAGAAGCTTGTGTTTTCAATCTCGTTTCGGACTGTTTTTTTATTTTCCTCTTGATTCCGTCCCAAACAACAACAATTTGAATTTGATTTTAAGAATTTAATTTTGACAATATCCAAACAAGAAAATGAAGTTGAATTTGATTCCGACCGATTCAATTCTAAACAATTCAATTTCTTAAAATCTAATTCATGGAAAATGATTTAATTCAAAGGAGCCAAACAGACCCTCCAGAATATAGAAAACCTAGAAGTCCTAACAAGTGACACACATTCGAATTGATTTCCTGCAGTGGATTCACACTGACCCCGACCTGTCAAACTTGAGAAAAATAGAAGAATTCAAGCGCTTGCTGACGAATTATGACGAACCTTTCATCAACGAAAGTACCATCAACGCCACAAAATCCTTGTTTGGGCTCGGCAAGAAATGTTTAATTGAAGCATGCGGTTGCTGTAGCAAATTTTGACACGTTGTTGGCTTTGCAATTTGGATGCTACAGATCCTCATGCAACTCGGTTCCCTCTCTGCCATTAGTTTACTCACACCTATAGACTAGTTTAGGCATTTTGCTGAGACTTGGGCTCCATGTGAGGTTTAGTATTCCCTTGTAGTTAACCATTCGATGGGATACTTTCTCCGTTTCAAAATATAAGCAATTTTAGATTTAGTCAAGTCAAATTTTTATCACTTTAACCATTAATAATGTATAATTAATAATTTTTTATCATACAAAAATTATATTTTTTGAATTCAACATAAAATAAACTTTCATAAAAATTATATTTTTATATTAAAAATTATGTAATTTTTTAGATACTATCAGTAAAAGTTAAAATAGTTTGACTTTTTCCAAACATAGAAATGCTTATATTTTAGAACGGTGCAGTACATTGTGTATGTAAATCCAAATAACAGCTACAGGCATCAAATAAAGTGCGCGAAATCCTCTAAATTGGAGGGCCAAATTAGGCAATGTGGCGAATGCTACAGTAACATGCGAGGAGGTGAATATAACTAATCTTAACGAGCAGGCGCCACAACTCAGTTTATTTTTTTAAGAAAACCATTGCACAGGGGCACGGTGTGAGAGACACTGAGGGGAAAGGATTAAAACGAGAAAAATGGGGGCCTATCTGCAAGAAACAGTGAGCACCAAGGACCTTTGCTGAAAATCGCAAAAAAATTTGGACTATTTCTTGATTTGTGCGTTCATCCTTGTGCTGGGGCCATGCTAATCTTCTCCGTATCTTTACAATTTTATCGGATGTCTCCAAAGTGATACTGTAAGTATTTTGTCTCAATTTGTAAGTTATAGTATGTTTATTTGTGCGGTCGAGGTGAGACTAAACGCTAGGTTTTTTACCCTCCGCATCGTTTGCGGGCCACCTTGGACCAAAGTACACAGACTTGGGCTTTAGCACCGTGCCCTTGATTGGGCCGTTGGCCTTTTCAAATGGATATTTGTACCACGTTGCCTTTTTGAAGAGTGTCCTTGGAAAATATATGTATCATGCCGCCTGCCCTTTTGAAGTATATGTAGTACGTATCCGACTAATCGAGCAGGCACAACAAATCTGTGATGGTTTTTCTTTGCCTTCACTCATCTGCATGCGCCTTCACTTGCCTCCTCCAATCACATATTCACAGGGTATGACTAAGTAGGGGCCACGATGTGAGAAATACTGAGCAGAAAGAACTAAAACAAGAGGTGCAGGGGCCTATCTGCAAGAAATGCACCAAGGACCGTTGCAGAATGACTAAGTAGAGGCCACGGTGTGAGAAATACTTTGCAGAAAGGACTAAAACAGGAACCGGGTCCTCTGAATTAGAGGGAAAAATTCAGAGTACCCACTGCAGTGAGAATTTGGGCATCATTTTAATCTTTAGATCGAAAATCAATGAATCAAATTCATTGCTACAGTGCGCAACTAGGCGATGAACAGGTATTTGCTTTAGTGTAAATTCATTTCACTGTAGCTTTCCTCTACTTTTAATGTTGATTTTGCTACAGTGCACTGAATTTTTACCTTCACTCCAGGGGACCTGGATCCACTAAAACAAGAGGTGCAGGGGCCTATCTGCAAGAAATGCACCAAGTACCATTGCAGAATGAATAAGGGCCACGGTGTGAGAAATACTGAGCAGAAAGGACTAAAACAAGAGGTGCAGGGGCCTATATGCAAGAAATGCACCAAGGACCATTGCAGAAAATCAAAAAAAAATTGGACCATCTCGATTTGTGTGTGTCATCCTTGCGCCGAGGCTATGCTAATCTTCTCTGTATCGTTCCAATTTATCGAATGTCGCCATGCTAATCTTCTCTGTATCGTTTCAGCTTTATTGGATGTCTCCGATGAGACATCATAGTTCTATCATCTCAGTTTATAAGCAGTAGTTTGTTTATTTGCGTAGCCGAGATAGGACTAAACGCTAGCTTCGTTACCATGCGCATCCGTTCGTGGGCCACACAGAACCAAAATACACTAGAGTTGGGCTTTAGCACTATGCTCTTGATTGGGCCGTTGGTCTTTTTCGAAAGGCTGATAAATGAGAGTAACACATACTACCACTATTTTCAAAATATAAATGAGAGTAACACGTACTACCACTGTTTTAAAATATAAATATTTCTGAATTTAGTCAGTATCAAACTCTTTTAATTTTGACTATTAATAATAAAAAGTTAATAATGTTTTATTATATATACATCATATTACTAGATTTTTCATAAAACAAACTTTCATAATATTTTAATTTTAGTATTATAAATTATTTAAATTTCTAGATATTATAAATCAAAGTTGATAGAGTTTGATTTTAATCAAATCCAAAAATCTTCATATTTAAGGACGGAGGGAGGAGCTTCTCCCACATCATCTCCGGCACCAGGATTCGCGAGTTGAGGAAGAAGAGACGCGTGGCAAGCAATGATTGATTGAAGCATGGCTGTAGTAGCGGACAATGCCTCTCGCAGTTTGGCTAATGCAAACACTCATACGGCTCAGTTCAGTGCCTACCATTAGTTTACAGTTCACACCTGCAGTTTATCTATCTTTGGGGAGACAGGCTCCAGGTGTTCAGTAATCCTCTGTCGAAAAAAAGGGTGTTGAGTATTCCTACTTACCATTCGATGGTGATGCATGTTGTATGTACATCCAAATGACACTCCATGGATCTAAAATAAGTACTATGCGAGTACAATGTTCTTGTAGGCCCTCCAGGTGAAAAATTTCCATTTTATGTTTTCAATATACTGCCGCCTCCTCACTCCATCCCAAATTACTTATCATCCTAGCCTCTTCAAGTTTTCAAATTTTCTCAATTTATTTATCATTCTCACTTCTCAATGCACCTTTTTTTATTCTCAATGCATCTGAATATCTACCCTTTTTTTTCCTCATTTTCAACGCATTTCACATTTTTACCTCTTTTTTTGCGCCCAAAGCTACAATGACAACTAATATGAAACCAAAGGAGTACCTAGTTGCCATACATTATGATAAACCAAGTAAAATTCACATCAAGTTGAATTTCACTTCACTCCAAGAGTTATCAGAAAGGAATCAACAATTACCAGAGCTGAATAAAACTCTTTTTAATCAGTCGTACAGATCAACAATGTCATTTTCTGTGTTACTCCCAGGAGAAATTGATCCCGGAGCACAATAAACAAACTTGCCACGCCGGTTCGGATGATAGATTGGACACAATTCAAGCATCTAGGTATGACGCTCAACAAATCTCACCAAACAGAAGCCAATGTTACATATAATGTTTACCATCAACTCGTATTATTAGCATGCTATTTTCTCAATTTAGGAAACTATGTCAGACCCGTTGTAACAAATTGAGCAATCAGATGCCCGCAACCAGCTAGGTTGAGCAGTTAAGCTCCCTCAAAATCTTGGCAGCATCTTCGGGAAAAACTGGATTAATGTAGCATCCGCTTCCAATCTCGAAGCCACCTACTACACTTAACTGGGGCACAACCTGGAGGAACCAGTGTGCGTAAGGAAGATAGGATGGTGATAGCCCAAATGGTGCGCTGTGGATCATAAAATTAAATGGTGGGTCATTGAGCTGTTTGCACAACTTTTGCAGCGTAGTTTTCAATAAAGATCCAAGATCCAAGGCCTGCAAGATAAAATCGGAACTGCTTAAAGAAACATAAGCTGGTAGACAAAGTCGGTAAATATGAATATTTTTGAAAAATATCACCCAACATGATCAGTAACTGAACATGGCCCATTAATGCTCTGAGCCACAAATGAGGTGAACCTACCACCCATAAGAGTGACAATGATGAATGAAAAAGAAGGTTAAGGGAAATCACAATGCGTATATGGTTCAGTACTAAGTGCGCAGACAAGGAAATCAGAATATCATAGCCAAGCCAGTACAGATACTAGCTGCTACATTTACACCTTGACTCATAATCATAATTACGTAGGTGGAAACCAGATACATTTGATAAACTTCAAATGTTGAATTATGTCACTTTCCAGCAGGGATCTTTGCATAATAATGGTCAACCATGATTCAGAACACCCATACCTTATCTTGGTCGATTTCATGGAAATGAGAAATATGTTGTCGGGGGACAATCCATACTTCAAATGGATATGAGGCTGCAAATGGAACAATAACAGAGAAATTGGGTGTCTCACTGATCAGAGTATCTTTGGATCTAATCTCGCAAAGACTACAGTGACCCATTCTCTCATAAACTTCCTTCATGTAGTTAAGCCGGGTTGTAACAGAGGGAGGGACAAAGGGAGTTCCCAGCATCTGGCTGTGTGAATGTACCATTGATGCCCCAGCAGACGCTCCATGGTTCTTGAACACCTAAGCATTTCAAAAAATAAAGTTAGTTTTATCTTAACACTTACCAAAAAAGCAGTACCAGGTAAAGTAAAGGACTAAAAGGAGCAATCCAATCCCTCAGAAAGTCAATATTAGAAACAAATATATTCCCACTTATCGGTAAAAACAACAACGCCTTTTAGTCCCAAGCATGGCGGTGTAGACTAGAGATGAAACCTATCCGGCACCGATACAAATACATGTATCAGTATTGAGACAATAAGGATACGATGCTACATCATTTCTAAAAAAATGGATACAGATACGTTTCATAATTAAAAAAAAACAACTAAAAAATTAGGACCTTTTTTTAGGGACGGCAAGGTGGTGTCGTCGCCATCACTGGCCCTGTGTTCTGAGTTCTGACAGGCGGCGGTAGCGCACGTATAAATCGTGCTAGGTATCGCAGGCATGGGACAACTGATTGGGCTGCATATTTGTTTGGACCGCTTCTGTTATAGACCGAATACCAGTCCGAATACGTCTCTAAGGTGTATCAGGCTCCTTTTTTTTTCCCCCTTTTTTCAGATGCTCCAGGGAGATGTATACCTTGCATATACTGGTCGTATCCGTTTCCGGTGATGTTTCGGAAACAGATACCATAACTTCCTGTCATATCGGTGCCGGATAGGATGAAACCCACAAGACAAAAAACAGCAAAAAAGAATAAAAAAAGAGGGGGAAAGAGAAGAGAAAAAGGAACAAAATAAAAAACAAAAACAAGAAACTACTGAGAGAGCCACGATAGAGCTAACAAATTAAATATTATTATATGGGCTTTGGAACAGACTGGATGCAGCACTAGAGAAAGTTGGATCGACTGCGCAATTAAACAAGCAAGTGTACAAATTTCTAGTTGAAGCAAAGCATTTGAAGTTAGTTTCTATGAGCCAACTTGAAATGTGAACTTTCATTATTATTTGCCCTTTACAGTAGCAATGCGATTTCTCTCCGACTTACAACATCTGCCCTTGTTGTAAACACAAGGAAAATTTCTTCAGATTACAGATAGATGAAACATTGACATGCATTCTAAACAGATCATGGCAAAGTAACAATAAGCACCGACATATCAAACAAGTTTGGCACTTTCCATTTACTCATCCATAACTACGTTACCTCAAAAGGGATTATTCATCATGCTTCTTTTTATTCAGGCCTTTACCCCCCCCCCCCCCCTTTTCTTTCAATACAAGCCAGAAATACCCTAATTTCTTTACAGAACAAATCAAGAGTATAAAAACAGGCCGGGCAAAAATTTCCACCCTCTATGCCTACTTGCCTGATTCAGGTAATGTGGGGGCGTTCCACAAGGTAGTACGTACACAGATCACAGAGGTGCTGCATGCATGATGCATGAAAGAGGCCAAGCTTGATTTACAATTAAGCAATGAATAGTAAAAGCAACAGACAAAAGGCAGCAGAACAGACAAATTTGGCATTTTCAACTCAGTTTTAAGCTAGAAAGTGCATGTTTGTTGTCTATTTATGCACTACAAGGAACATTGCCTCACATAAACATTAGGCTAATAACAGGCGCACATCAATCCAGTTAAATCAAGCACACGTGGTACCGCTCTCCTCGCCTAAATTATAGTCCTGCTCACCACTATGCAACCTAACCTCTTCAGCTAGCACGTGTAGTAAGCTAATAGCAAGTTTGCATAATTTGGCAAAACAGGAATTTTCAAAGGCTAAGTATCGGTATAGCCTAGTACTCTCAGTTCACATCGATATAACACCAAAAAATTAGGTAAGAACTGACAATATCAAAGAACACCGCATGTCATCAACTAAACATGCAACACATAACAGACAAAAGATAAAATGAATGGAAGAAACACGTGGAAACAGCAATGTAGAACAATACGTGTAGCTAACAATTTCAGTTTCCCCTAACAACTACAGATGTCTTGTCCCTTTTACACATGTTGTGACATTTTCTAAGATCTCAAAAAAAAATTTGATTCTTGCCAAGCATTTAAATTAACACCTCCAACAGCCAAAAGCCTAAAACTTTTCACACTGTCACTTTGCAAATCTTTTCAGGATTCAATTATTCGCTGCAAAATGCTCAAAACATTAATTCTTGTACCTGAACATACTTCACCGCGGGGTGATCCGCGAGCTGCCGCACGCGGGACGCGTAGGCGAGCAGCACGTCGCGGACCCCCTCGGCGTCCAAGTCCCAGAGCCGCACGTCGTGGCGCGGCGTCTCGATGACCACGTCGTGGAACCCGAACCCGCGCACGACGCGCTCCCCGGGCGCGGCATCCTCCTCCTCCCCTCCTCCGTCCCCGGGCGCCGGCGGCGGCTCCATGTCGCGCCGCAGCGCGGGGTACAGGTTCTCGATGACGCGGATCCGCCACGGCGCGGCCTCGGGCGCCGCCGGCGGCACGCGGAAGATCTCGGGCGCGCACTCCGACTCGCGGCCGGCGCAGAAGGGGCAGGACGGCTTGGGCGCGTCCGCGCCGGGGCTAGGGTTCGACGTGGGGTTGTGCGACTTCAGGTCGGTGGGGCGGCGCGAGCGCGCCGGCGAGAAGACCACCCACCGCCCGAACACCGAGTCGCGGCGCGCCTCCGTGGTTCTGGAACCTTCAGCCATGGACGACCTCAAGCGTCGAATCGATACGAGTGCGTCACTGCGGCTCGTTCAGCGCGGGCACTCGGACGCCTACTTGGGCGGCTTAGACACGAAGGACATTGTTATGGATTGTTAGATTCTAGAATCTGGATTTTAAATTTTTTAAATTTAAATCATTTGGGTTATGAGATTTTATCAGTTGTAAGTAGAGAATCCTGAATAATATTAGATTCATATGATTATATAAAATTTATAATCTTTTAAAAATTCACCTCTTTGAATTCGTATGGAACAATTTTTACCTGAATTCTTATAATTCCATTGATGTCACCTAAAGTTTTGATGCTTCTTTTGTCGCCTTGGTAAATAGAAATATTAAATGTGTTTGGGATTGAAAGAGTAAATTTTATAAATTTACAACTATTTTGTATCATTGTAACACAAAATTAATAAATTTTTGTGACCTATTTCATAAAATTAAATTTTTGGTATATATTTGAATGACATGCGAGCATTAGTGTGATTTACATATAGGGTCATGCAATAAAAGTTATAATTTCTGATACATAGTATTAAAATAGTTGTAAATTTTTAAAATGAGTCACAAAAGTTGTAATTTAATGTTACAACGATACAAATAGTTGTATGTTTATAAAATTCTTTTGAAAAAAAATAGATGAACAGTGAAGATTTAATATGATTGATAATAAAAGGTCTAGATCTTTCCTTCTCATTCTCAGTCTCAAACATTCTCGTTGCCAAACAGCACCGACAGTAGAAATTTCAGCATATGCACACTAGACATTGTGTAAATCTGACAGCTCCCACTGACATCCTAATCTAACCTCTCGTGAAGCCACGTCATCCTTTTTATTTCAACCATTCGATCTCGAGTTCATATCTAGACTGTCAATCTGTTGATCTTCCTCGAGGCATCGTCAGTTTAATCCCCGCCCTTCCTCCTCCCCCTGCACGGCTGCAGCTCCCCATGCCGCCGCTTCGCTTCTAATCCTCCTTCGGCTTCCCTCCGCATGCACACGCCCTGGCACCACCACATCTCCCCCCACCCACTCGCCTGACTCTTTCCCATGCCCCTTCTTCTTCGCCTCCCACCCCGACGCGCCTGCACCTCCCCCCTCAGCCTTTTGTTCTCACACACATGCCGGCCACCAACCGTCAAGGCGTTGCCACGCAAGACCTTCCCCAAGGTGATATCCCACATCTGCGGCCTCAAGGAATTGATCCCCATCCACCTGCTGTTGAGGAGAGAGAGATGGCGAAGAAGCTACAGATGAAGGCGTGCAAGTTCGCACAGAAGCACCTACAGACCGCCACCAAACACAACCGCAAGATCCACAACCAGTTCAACAACTGACGCATGCGCAGAGTTTCAGTGTGCTCCTCTTCTTGCCTCTCTTCCATTGCCCGCTTGCTTGCTTGACTTCACTTAGTCTGATTGCCCTACCTATTTCAGGTGAGAGCAGCCGGAGTTCTTCATCAACCTATCAAGAATGAGTGCCGAAAGCATTTGCAAGAATCAATTGAAACAGCTAAATCAGGAAAGAAGAGTACCTCCTGATAACCAGAGCCAGGGGATCAACAATCTTGCTTTCGAGCCACGGCTGGACGCCAATCCTCGTCAGAAGAGACACCATTCAATTAGTGCACATGGGGGGTTCTGGCTCTCAGCCTCAGTCGAAGGAAAAGGTAAGCAAAATCCACAGCTAGAACTAATCTTGATTCATTCAATAATCTCTAAATGAAATATTTTTATTCGATGGCAGTCCTCCTCACTGCAAAGAATAGATTGCTGACAAAGAAACGAATAGCCTGAGATGGAAGAGCATACTTACCAACAAGCAATGGATGAATCACAACAAGGATGAAATAGATGACACAATCAAGGGGTACATGAGAAGCAAAGAAGCGAGGGGAGCTATAGCGGATCTAAAAAAAGTGGCAGGCAGGTGGAGTGAAGATCCGGCAAAAAAATGAATAAATGAAATTGTTTGGCTTTAGACTTAGATATCATCGATGATCAACAAGAGGACATATATGGAGGTTTGTGAAAAAACATCACAATATTAGATAATTCCCCGGCAATTGCCGCAGGAATTTTCTTAAGCTGAATTGTTTAGAGCTGCCTCTGAACCATGGTGTGAGTAAAGAGGTCTTATAACAGGAGTTATACCATCCTTTGAAGATAATCAAGTACTTGCTGCTTTTCTATTTGTGCTATTTGAAAAAAACATACATCTACTATATATATTTATTGTGCTTTCAGAAGAAAGGTAGGCAAGGTGAGAAATTGTCGTTATTACATACATGACACGGTTATTGAGAAAAGCATTGTAAAAAATTTAACCTCACATATAGTGTAAGTTGTCTAACCATTTCATATATTGTCTTTACCCATTCTTTGATGTTTCTGTTTATGCAAGACATACTTAATAAATATTGATCCTCTATTGTGGCATGTTTTCGACACTTTCAAGTGTGAAACTTCTTTTTGAACTTATGTATCTGTTTACAATTTTATAGGTTAAACCTACTTAGATCATTTAATACATTGGCATAATCAAATACTCCCTCTGTTCTTTGATTATTGTCGCTTTAATTGTTGTCGCTGTTGACTTTCAACTTCAACTTTGACCAATCGTTTTACTAAAATTTTTTAATAAATACCATATACTTTGTTATAATTTTATTTATCATTAGAGTTATTTGAATTACAATTTAAAATTTTACACATTTAAACTAATTTTTTGAATAGAATAAAATGAATAGTCAAAGTTGTCGTTAAAAGTCAAATGCGACAACAATTAAAGAAAGGAGAGAGTACTAAGGAGTTATATAATTTCAGTATGTGATTTAACTATTTACCCTGTTTTGGTTTTTATTCATGCCATAATTGTTTGAAAATATCATTTACACACGCACATCAAGCATTTGTTAGCAAAATTAGAACTGTATTTTCATATCACCATATCATCATCATAAGTTCCCGAGAAATCAACTAGTTGTCATTGTTCTCAGAGTTTGACGAAGCTATATTGAGATAGCTATGTATACTATCTCTATTTCAAAATATAAGTATTTTTTATTAAATCTAAAAATATTTATATTTTGAAACTTTTTCTAAAAAACTATGAAACCACTCTAAATCAAAAAATAAAAACTTAAACCACAATTTACCCAAAATGCTAGTACAAGGTTATTTATTTGCCAACCACTTTTTTGAATTTTTTCATAAAAACCAAACCGATGAAATCTCAACAAAAACCAAGAAAGCCGACCAGTTTTCAATGATGACACGCATCACAATCACAATTAGCCTCGTGTCCATAGGATCAGAATGGACACCAGATTACCGGATGTGGCGATCTGGTCGGTCGGATGCATCAAACATTACGTCAAGCTACGTAGCACAAATCATCATCACAGCAGCACATAACACCAACCATTCGTTTTCTGGTAACACATCCAAATTGCAAATAGTTCACGACATTTTGCTCCAAGACGACTTCCAACATAGTAGTAGATTCAAGTGCTCAGAACACAAGTACAAAAATGTGAAAAATGTAGCCAAACACAGTCGAAGTTTCTGCCTGGAAGTGATTCCACAGTAACAGCGAATCCAAGCACACAAGCTCAGCGGTAGCGGCGGAGGGAGAGGGTCTGGTTGCGCTTCCAGGTGGCTCTCCTCGATGGCCGGTTCTTCTGGTGAGTGTGGCCCTTGCCACGCAGGCCACGGTACTTCTTGCCCGCTGAGGTGAGACCACGGAGCTCACGGTGCTTGTGCACAGGCTTGCATAGCCAGTTGATCCTGGGGTCGTTGCGGATGGCATTGTGAGCCACATCAACTAGGATGACCTCAAAGTACTTGTAGGTACTATCCTGTGTTGAGACAAGGGCAAGTAGAGGGATTAGGATAAAGAAGGTTTCAAAAGAATGTGAATGTCATCCCATTACAGTTAACTGCTTAACATAAAATAAAGGTACCTCATTCACCCAGTAGGAGTTGAGAACCCTCAGTCCACCAAGCTTACGTCCAGCTCTCTCCTCAGCAACAGACCTCTTGTTCCTCTGGAACTTGAGCTGGGTGATACCCTGGTGCTTGGGCTTACCATACACAATACCCTTAGGCACAGGCCTCTTCCTGCCACCACGCCTGACACGGACACGGTAAACAACATACCCCTGAAAACAAATAATAAAATGTTAAGATAAAAAATTCACAGATAAAAAAAGCATACATCAAATACACAGAGTTGAAACAAAATTTAACACATACAGGGCACACATGAGGAACTGGTAAAGAGACAATGTTGAGAGAATAGCACCCCTAAAATGGCAGAAAGCTTTGCTGGCTAAACGTTAGGAGTGCAAGATCTTACTGGTCAAGTATCCTTCAAATTTTGAAACTATCAAATAACACAGTGCATCTGAGTGACTAAAATGAACCAATCACTCCAGGAATAACTCGAAGGAGCTAATCAACAATCATCCTCAAGGCTCGTAGAAACATACCATGCAAGTCAGAAAAATGTTGCCGTGAAAATGAGGCATGGTGAAGGAACTGAACAGGTTGTGAACCTTAAATTAGGTTTTCGCTTAGAAAATGAAATCACTGAATGGTGGAACAAGACGGATCAGGTTCTGTTTTATGCAAAGAATTCTGTCTATACCATATTCCAAATTCAAATATTACACTTTCATGTGGGTTTTCCCAAATCATGATTACGTAATAGCAGTATCCTAAAGCATTTAAACTACTAGACAAAGCAACATTTCGTAAAAAACAACTGACATATCCTATGGTCATAAGCTATGACAAATCAAATCATAAATGGTGAAAAACCATCCAATCGCCTACCGAAACTTATGAACCCATCAACTAACTCCATTGAACACCGCGAAGAAATGAACAAGAGAGCGTCCCAAGAGGGGAGATCTACCTGCTTGGCCTTGTAGCCGAGGCGGCGGGCCTTGTCAGGGCGGGTGGGCCTGGTGAGGCGGACGATCGCCGGCTGCTGCCTGTACTCCCAGCACCGAACGCGCTGCACGAAGCGCATCACGTCCGACTGCTTCTTCCTCCATAGCTCCGACACGTACGTGTACGCCCCTGCACCACCACAAGATCAAACAAAAGATCAGCTCGCGAAGTTCGCTGGCACGGACTGGGCAGGAAATCAGCGGTGAGGAGGAGGAGCTCACCCATGGCGGACGGCGGCTGCGGGTTGCGGCTGCGGCGGCGGCGGCGGAGGGAAGTGAAGTGCGCGAAGGCTGGGGTTTGACGGTGAATGTGTGCTTATAATGAGACGACAGGCGCTTCGTGGCCGTCCGATGGGCTAGGGTTTTGGAACGGTGGGTGGAGGATGACTGGGCCGACTTAAACGGGCCTCCTGCAGAAGATGTGCCAATGGGCTTCCATTTCAGATTTGCATCTTTCAAGTGGGCTTTCGCCTACCTTGCATTTTCGCTAGATATAGAAATGAAAATATTCTTTTAACCTGTGACATGAAGGCGTCCTATTTTTCTTATCCTTTTTTCGGAATGATGTTCAGTTATATAGTTGTGGGCACTTTATACGGTAGAATGTGTAAGGAGATAATTTAAAACAATTCCATTATTACTGTGATATTTTTTGTATGTTTTAGACATCAAATTTTAGATACCCATCACGTATAAAAAATACATGCATCTAGATGTCGAAGGTTTTTTTTAAAAAAAAAAGAAACATGAGCAGGAGCCCTACCATTTCATTTAACATTGAAAAGTCAACTTTAAAAGAAATGAATAAAAGATGAAAAGCTCACTCAGGACTGTTTTTTCTAACATGGTGTGTTAAAAGTTAAAAAATAATAAAATAATAATATCCAAATTTCACGAATCAGTTTTTAACTACCCATCAATCAGTTTTTTTTTTCAAAAAGCTAAAATAACTATAGCTCAAACAAATAGTACTTTAGATGCATCTTAACGTCCTTAGGAGTATACCATAACAACAATATTATAGTCAAGTTCATCATCAAACTTCAATTGACATCTTTTCTTATACTCTGTAAAAAAAACTCAGCAAAATAAAGACTATAAATTAATCACACTGTTTCTTACTGTATTTTAATAATGCTATATGTTTGGTACAATAAGCTCTACCAACGCTGTTTTTTTAAGAATAATTGATTCTTGTCTTATTTTATGAAGTGATTATGTGAAATGAACTAAGAGATTAGGAGCTTAAAAAACTCCTATTTTTATGAAGTAATTATTTATTTTGATTGTAAAAGTTTATCTTAAACAATTAAAAAGAATCACTTTCAACCATATAATCAATTCACATGAGAATCATAAGTAAATCCAAAAAATGAAGAGCTCTACCAAAAAGGTCTTAAAGCTTGATTGTTCTAACTTTGTACAATATTGACATTTTTTAAATTCTACTCAAGTCTTTATAAAATTATATTTCTAGATAAATGTAACACAATGATAGCTCTCGTTCATAGAATTATAAAAAGCCCAAATATCTTCGATTTGTTATATATGGGAGTTATTTTTTTTTAAAAAAAAATCCTTGCTAACGCTAGACCAACGCTGAGCCAAGTTATGAAAAACAAATTTTTACTAAGTCCGGAAGCCTAAAAGATTTTTCGCATCTGTTTTTTGTTTCATAAAAAAGAGTAAAATTTTCATTCCTTTTTTCTCCACGGCGTACAATACGCACACGAGTACACGACCAAAGGTTCTCTCCCGAGTGCTACCGACTACCGCTACACCGGCGGGCATCAGCACATACGCCGAAACGGATACTGACGACCGGGACCCACCTGCCAGAGGGGCCCTTATTACACTCCCGTTCGGGCACCAGGAGGAGGCGCAGCCGCGACTCCAAAGCAGAAACGGGGACGAGCGGCTCCGCTCCCCACCTCCACAATTCCCACCCCCCCCCCCCCCCCCCCCCCCCCCCCCCCCCCCCCCCCCCCCCCCCCCCCCCCCCCCCCCCTCATCTTCGCCGCCTCAACGCGTGCACGTCTCCCGAGGCGACGAATCCGGCGTCCTCCGCCCCATCCGACGCGCAGGTCCCCGCCGTCGATCGTCGATGTAAGCCTCCGCGCGCCGATTCCTCTGCCCGTCCGCCTTCTCTCGATGTCCCGTGGAGATTTTTTTTTCTTTTTTGAATTTGTTCCCTGTCGGAGGATGGTGTTCGGCGGTCCATTTCCCGCTCGATCGGGCGGTTATCCGCGGGAAACCACGATCCGATGGGGCGCGCGCGGCCCGACGCGGAGGCCGCCGGCTTGAGGCCCGATGTCGGCGCTTGGTGCCGGTGGATTCGGGCGAGAGTTTGGGATTTCCCCGGGCTTGGGTTGGGGATTGGGTGTTAGTTGTTGGGACCTGTGGATTTAGCGCTGGATTGGTGGTAATCTGGTGGCAAAGGCTGGATTTTTTTCCCCCCGTCGATTCGTGCATCCGGTGATGGGGATGCGTCCCCTTTCTTTTCCCTTCTGACTGACGCATTGGATTCCACGGCCAAAAGCGTGTGGCGGTGGCCGTGTGGGGATGCTGGCGGCGTCGTGATGGCGATGAGGATCCGGCCCGCCTGATTCGTCCCCTTCCTTTTACCTGGATCGGTCACTGGCCTCAGCAGTGTCACCTTTTGTTTGTTCTTCTGTGGATGTTGATAGGTGATTAGATGGGGCGATTTCTTCGTAGATTTATGTTTGTTTGAGAGTTTTGGTTATTGTTCTTTATATTGAACGATGATAGCTATATGAAACGATTGGTATATAGATTTTGGCATGTGTTTATGACATTTTTTTATGTTCTTTATATTGATCGATGATTATAACTGTGTTTATGCATGTGGAGATTGGAAGGAGCTCTGCGGGCTGGGACCCTGACCTGAGTTTTATGGGGAGAGGATGCCAGAGCTGCGAAGCAGTACTCGTCAAGCACGTCTAAGGTCTAAGAAGCTTGACCACCCACAGCCAGCAGAGCCGGCTGAGAAACCGGTGATTCCTGCACCTCAGAGAGCAGGAAGGCGCGCTCCTACTCGTGCAGCCAGGGGCAGAAAGGGTGCTGCTGCGAGAAAGGTGACGCCGGCACCAAAGCCTAAAAGAAAGGAGCTTGATATTGTTGACTTGAAGGCTGAACCCATTTGCCAAGGCTCACCCAAAGCTGTAGCTGGAGAGGCAGTGGTTTGTGAAGCGAAGAACCTTGCTAAAGGTCCAGGAATGGACGGTGAAAGTGCAGAAAAGATTGTTGGGGTTGAAGATGAATCAACAACTTCGCCTGTCCCTGAGAGGGTATAATTTCTCTTTCAATTTTGCTTTGCATGGAGCCAGGGACTGCCACTTGCCATCCTTATTCCCTATCTATTTATCATTTGTTCACTTAAATACATAAGTGCACTGTATTTAGCTTTTACTTACCAATATTGTCCTGACTATTCTACCGTTGTTGCTCATACATGCAGCAAATGAATCACAAGCAAACAAGGCACCTGTTTCCTAGAAGCCTAACACTTACTGTTGGCTTGTGGTCATGTTATTAGCATTACATGATGCCATTTCATGTTTTATTTATTTATCAATGTAGGTTCTGGGTTGGTGTCACATTACAATGATATGCTATGTAACCTAGCTAGTCACCTTTCTGAACTCCATAAAATGTATCTGTTGCGATTCATTTATAAGTTTGTTGTTACAGCATGAACTAACAATAAATCTCTTAATTCTTATTGAATAGCACCAAGGCCAAACAGTCCCCCATAAGCTCTAAATACATGCTATTGAGAGTAGATAGCCTCGCGCAAAACAGAATGATGTTTGAAAGGCGAACCCAGTTAATACAGCCTCAAAATTCCTGATAACATGTTGCCCATTGGGTTATTGTAAAAAATAGTGATGAACTATCTGTATGAGTCCTGTGTCTTTGCTACTAGGATATCCTAATACTGTTTTATTACACAGGTTCAAGTTGGGAATTCTCCGGAATACATAACCGACAGAAAATTGGGTAAAGGTGGTTTTGGTCAGGTCTATGTTGGTAGAAGGGTATCTGGTGGAACTGCTCGAATTGGTCCTGATGCCTATGAGGTTTGTCACTTTCTCACACTAGAAAATATTTGATCCTATTTTTTCTTACGTAGTTTAATCTAGGATAAATATTTTACAGGTCGCATTGAAATTTGAACATCGGAACAGTAAAGGATGCAACTATGGCCCCCCATACGAGTGGCAAGTTTATCAGTATGTACTTTACACAGACATATTTCTTTTGTCATAATATTGTTCTCGTTATCTTAAAGACTTTTGGTTATTGGCATTGTTGGCTAGCACTCTCAATGGTTGCTATGGCATACCTTCAGTCCACTACAAGGGTCGTCAGGGCGACTACTACATTCTTGTGAGTTCATTTAGTTTAATCACTTTAGACTACTTTGCAGTTCAATGTAGCAGAAGTATTTATTTATTTACTTACTTATTCAGGTAATGGATATGCTTGGTCCCAGCCTTTGGGATGTTTGGAACTCACTGGGCCAGACGTAAGTGTCATGCAGTTGTTTTGATTTAACTTTTGTTTCTATACTAATTGTTTCAATATCTCTTACAGAATGTCTCCTCATATGGCCGCTTGCATTGCTGTAGAGGCTATATCAATTCTGGAGAAGCTACATTCTAAAGGGTGACTAGAAATTCTCTACCTTTGACTGAATACCCCTAGATTCACAACTGCCCATTACTCCATTTATATTAAAACAAACCCCTTTTTGCTAGGTTTGTGCATGGTGATGTGAAACCGGAGAATTTCCTGCTTGGTCAGCCTGGATCACCTGATGATAAGAAGCTTTACCTTATAGATCTTGGCTTAGGTAAGCATTTAATCGAGCAGTCTGTAGGCAAGCATTCATCATCCAATGTCGCTGTAGCTTTGTACTCATATATTTATTTTCCCACTTATACTTTTGTGATATATTGTGGTGCCTGAATTGTACAGCATCCAAGTGGAGGGAGTCATCAGGTCTACATGTTGATTACGATCAAAGACCAGATATCTTTAGGTTAGTTGTATTCTTTCTGCAGCAGTTTCTTTTGTAATAATGGGTCCTCATAACTCATCTTCTGCATGTTTCAATTTGCAGGGGTACAATTAGGTATGCAAGTGTCCATGCACATTTAGGGCGCACTGGAAGTAGGAGGGATGATTTAGAATCATTGGCATATACCCTTATTTTCCTGATTAGAGGAAGATTGCCTTGGCAGGGCTACCAGGTAAGTTCCAAGACATCTATTGAGTGAACACTATGAAATTCATTACACGCTTTAGCCTATTCCAATGTTTGCAGGGAGATACTAAAAGTTTTCTTGTCTGCAAGAAGAAAATGGCGACTTCACCAGAGATGCTCTGTTGTTTCTGTCCAGCTCCATTCAAACAATTTCTTGAGATAGTTACTAATATGAAATTTGATGAAGAGCCAAACTATGCCAAACTTATTTCTCTTTTTGATGGTTTGATTGAAGCACCTGCCTCAAGACCCATCAGAATTGATGGAGCTCTCAAGGTATGAACTATTTATTGCTTATAGATACATTTGTCTTTATGTATCTTGTACTAATTCTTATCTCTTCCCTAAATTATAGGTTGGGCAGAAACGTGGAAGATTGCCAGTAAATCTGGACGAAGATGAGCAACCTAAAAAGAAAGTTAGATTAGGGAGCCCTGCAGCTCAATGGATTTCAGTTTACAATGCCAGGCGACCAATGAAGCAGAGGTAACTACATAAGATCTACATTCTAAGTAGACCGACAAAGCATGTTCAATTGTTATTAGTTTGGTTATACTTATTACTTGCTACATAAACCTGAAATATGTCAATATGATATTTAAGAATGCTGAATTACTGTTGCTAAAATATGTCAACAATTGTTGTTTGTTTCTTAGGTACCACTACAATGTGGCTGACTCGAGGCTTAGTCAACACATAGAAAAGGGTAATGAGGATGGGCTCTACATTAGTTGTGTGGCCTCCTCAGCAAATCTTTGGGCCCTCATTATGGATGCGGGAACCGGATTCTGTTCTCAAGTTTATGAGCTCTCACCAGTTTTTCTGCACAAGGTACAGTATTGTCTGATTTAGCATGGCCATCTATGTCTGGTTAATTAGTTTAACGAGGAAGCCTAAATATGATTTTAAATTCTATATAGGACTGGATAATGGAGCAATGGGAGAAAAGCTATTACATAACAGCGATTGCTGGAGCAAACAGTGGAAGTTCATTGGTTGTAATGTCCAAAGGTATGATGGTTACTATATCATGTTATTATTTGCGTGCACTATTTGTGACTAGCGATGGTTGTTACACCAGCGATGGAAATCCCTGTGTTTCATGTGGAACTGAATTTCCATATTTAATCCGGCAGCATTGGTTGCTTATGGTCAGTATCAGCTATAATGTGATGCTTTTCACTAATGCAGGAACTCCTTACACTCAGCAATCATACAAGGTCAGCGAATCATTTCCGTACAAGTGGATCAATAAAAAGTGGAAAGAAGGTTTTCATGTAACATCAATGGCCACTGCTGGAAACCGCTGGGGAGTAGTCATGTCAAGGAACTCAGGCTACTCTAGTCAGGTTAGAATGATTACTTTTGACCTTTTGGTCGTATGGAATTTCCCTCCTATGCTTGCTGCCTTACGCCGTATTTGTTGTTTTGGTTTGCTGCTTAAGATTCCTGCAAACATTACACCAATAAGCATGAACAATTACTCACTGGAAAGCTCTTTTATGCAATTGCCAGGTTGTAGAGTTAGACTTTCTGTATCCAAGCGAAGGCATCCATAGGCGATGGGAGTCCGGTTACAGAATTACTTCCACAGCAGCTACCAATGACCAAGCTGCTTTTATCTTAAGCATTCCGAAACGGAAGCCTATGGATGAGACTCAAGAAACTCTTCGGACCTCTGCCTTTCCCAGCAACCATGTGAAGGTACCTCTGCAGCTCATTAAAATCCATGCTGTTCAGTTGCAAAAATCTACTAGCATGGCACTTGTGCTTGATGTTTTGCTACCATAATATCCTATGCTAACCTTGCAGCGAAAACTTTGCAGGATAAATGGGCGAAGAACCTGTATATCGCTTCCATCTGCTTTGGACGAACTGTGTGCTGACCCCCTCCACATGGAAAGATCGAGGGTTCGTTCGTAATGTAGACTTCTATGAGCGTCTGTGAGATGCCAGGTGTAAGGGATTCCCCAGTGATGGGATTCGTAGCTGCTAAGGTACGGTATGCCGTACCGTAATTGTAAAGGAATATTGTGCCCGGTTCTGGGCCGAGACCTTTCTCTCGCATGAAGCTAATTCGTACCAAATTTGGTTCTCCTTTATGTCTGGGAAATTCTATCTTGTTTGGCCCCTTAATATT
>BCLG01002745.1:40327-66145 GCA_001602295.1 Zoysia matrella
AAAATATTTTTTTAATGAATTTAAAAGTATAAATACTAATTTTTTAAATTTAACCAAACTTATAATAGAAATAATCGATCAAAATAGTTGCTAACAAAATTTAAAAATAAACCAATAGAAGTACTACACTGAAAAAACGTTGATTGGGCGTTTGACCTTAGGGTACTGGGCCTTGCATGGGCCGGACTATTTACTTAGGGGCTGCGTGCTGCTTTCGAGTGGGCCGGTAGTACTGGACTGCTGATTGCTATGGACTGGGCTTTGCAGGAAATGGGTCAGGGCTGGCATTCCCGGTTGGCAGCGCCCGGCGCACCTGGCATTCCTGTTCGTTGGACACTGGAGACGATAAGCTCCATGTCCACGTCGATTATTTAACAAGGAAGTTCCAGGTCCACATCAGTTCTAATGACTCCCATTGTGACCACTGACCAGGTCGTTAAGTTGGCATCAACGCAGTACAACATTAATTTGACTATTTGAGGCAAGTACTATATGTTTCCTGTAGCATAGTGGGAGAAGTAAGATCATGCCACAACATCTTGTGTTCATGATGAACAGCAGGTAAGCATAACTCTTCCATCAATTTCTCCATATCACTGAACATATACTCACCCTTCTCAATTGGGAATTCCTTCGTTCCTTGGGCCTTATTAGTATACCAAAGGCTTTGCCAGGACTTCTTATATGTAGAAAGAAAAATTGCATTTATACCATCAATTTAGAGTTAGTCTTTGTCTATATCATCACTTTGTGTCAATCAGTCAATGATACGTAGAGTTCATTGGCTAAGCTGATGGTATAGATGAAAACTTCTGCCAAAAAATGAATGCAAAGCAAAGCTCTCCTAGTGCACTTGGATTACCAGCTGACGAGGGGTGAGCGCACTCTGACGCACAAACACCATTGCAACTTTTTCACTAGGAATAGGAAGGAGATAATGAATTAATTTTCATAGAAAAAAAGGTAAAGTATCCAAGGATCACATTGATTAATTCTAATTTACCAACACTAACTAGTGTTAATTCACCTGGCACCAACGGCACTTGAAAGCGAGTAAATGCTTAATTAATATTTTTGGTCACTCAAATACTATTACTTTCATTGTTTTTAAATTATTGCTATTACTAAGACAAGAATTCAAGTTCAAAAATGAACTAAAGTTGTTATCCTAATAACAATAATTTTAAAATAGAGTGAGTACTGATGAGTACTGATATAATACATGTCTACTACGTAACATAATTTACACCAATAAGAACCAGGCCAGTTCCTCAGAAGAAGCCCTGGGTATCCTACTATTCGCTATTCCTGAATAACTTCTAAATGCAGTTTCTAATCTTTTTTTTGTGAAATGCCAAATTGACAATTTTAATTCCTGCAAGAAGACACATGAAACAAACTGTCACAAGAAAAAAGACACATGAAACTTCAGGTCTTTATTTATAGAAGACGTTGAAGACAGTTTTCTGAATTTTCAAAACTGCATCTTAATTACTCAAGTCATTTTCACATCTGGTAGTTGGACCTATTCCATCAATCTTCCAAAGCAATTCCAATGGACTAAAAGATCGTCTAAAAGTCAAATTGTTGACACCTCTACCTAGCACTTATGGTTACACACTTCAAACAGTAGGAGTAGTTCAAAACAACCTCCAACATTTTGCTTGCAAACTATAACCAACAATATAATTTAATCTTCATTGAAGTTAATATAGACTTCCCAAAACCAAGAGCCTCCAACAATAATACGGTGCTGCAATTTCTGATACATAATAATATTTCCTTGTAACAAGTTCTGTCTTTAGTCATTGTTATTTTCAATCATTTTCTGTTCAGACTGTAAGAATTTGTTTAACATTTTATTTTGACATAGAAAGTAATGAAATAAACGAAAATACTGTACTCCAACCCCACATGTCTGAAATTCTGAATGCGTTAAGACTTGAGACTGCTTGATCTGGTCACCCCGTGCGCATGACTTGGTCAGCCATGGCGCTCGTCAATCAGTAGCACTATAGCAGCATGCTATAAACCGAGGCCTATTCTCCGTGTAAACTAAAACGAAAAACCTAGTACTGATCTAGCCATTTCCTGGTCGTTGACGGCGATCTAATTAGCGGATGTCGCCGCCGCTGTCCCTGCTGCTGCTGCCCACACTGCTCCTGCTTCCGGCAGTGGCAGCAGCCACGGATCAGGCCGCCGAATGCCCGACCAAGTGCGGCGACGTCGACATCCCCTACCCGTTCGGCATCGGCGCCGGCTGCTTCCGCAGCAAGGGCTTCGAGATCTCCTGCGTGAACAACGGCACCACGGCGGTGCTCCCGTCCGCGACGCACACGATCCAGGTGACGAGCCTGTCGGTGGCGCCGGAGCCGGCAGCGAAGGTGAACCTCCCCGTGGCGTACCAGTGCTACAACTCGACGGGCCACGTCGTGGGCGCCTTCGACGGGCACGTCGACGTGAACACGCACGGCGCGTACCGCATCTCCGACGCGCGGAACGTGTTCGTGGTGCTGGGCTGCAACACGGGCGCATACACCATGAACTCCAACAGCACGGCCAGCGGATCAGGCCGCTACGACCACAGCTACTACATGGGCTGCTTCACGTACTGCGACGGCGCCGGCGCCGCGCGGGACGGGCGGTGCGCCAGCGTCGGGTGCTGCCGCGTGGACATCGCGCCGGGGCTCACCGACAACGTCGTCGCGTTCGAGGACTGGCCGCACGATGGCATGAAGTACAGCCCTTGCGACATCGGCTTCCTCGTCGACCGCGAGGCGTACGAGTTCCGCGCGGCCGACCTGCTGATGGACGTGCGCCGCAGGAGCATGCCGGTGAGGCTCGACTGGGCCATCCGCGACGGCGACGCCATGTCGTGCGCCGCCGCGAGGAATAGGACGGGGTACGCCTGCGTCAGCGACAACAGCGAGTGCGTCGACGCCGTCAACGGGCCGGGTTACTACTGCAGGTGCAAGCAAGGTTACGAGGGCAACCCGTACCTGGAGAAAAACGGATGCACCAGTAAGCAGAACAAGCTGTTACCTTCATTTTTTTTCTTTCTGAATCCGATTGCACAAGTGTAACAATCTTTCTTTTACTCTCTTCCTTTTCTAAATGGTTATCACCGTTGACTTTTAACATTAACTTTGACTATATATTTTAGTAAAAAAAACAATAGATATAATATATATTTTGTTATAATTTTCTTTATCGCTAAACTTATTTGAATCATAACTTATAATTTTACTTATTTGAACAAATTTTTTAAATAAAATGAATGGTCGAAGATGATGTTAAAAGTCAATTGTGATAGGAGTATATAGTTGAGATGAAAAGAAACTATAGGTCTACGAGGCCAGATCAGTTGCACCATTATGAACTGCGTTAGGCGGGCCAGAAAGTAGACTAGAAACTCAGCTGCCAGAAGCCACACATGTCCAATATATAATATGTAGCTTATGAGCTAAGCTTCTACGTGAGTGAGGTTTCAGGCTTGTGGATGTGTCCATCACCAACGTCAACAGCCACATCCTTCTGCCGCCGCTACCCTGGACCTGGAGACGACCCCCCGGGGTCAAAAGGTCCGGTAAATAATTAGGTACTCCACTTGCCACATGGAAAATATGCTGTAAAAGGAGGATTAGGTCCTGGCTATAAACGGGCGTGTTTGGTTGTTTGATAAGTTTTGTCACGCCAAACGTTAGGCTTTGTCGATCATACTTTTATCCCACTATCTATAATGTAGTATATTCTTGCCAAAACTTGTCTTCAGCACAGCTTAGGGAAAACGTGGCAACATGGTCCTAAATTCCTAATTAACCAAATACTGTCATATCCTTATTAAACAATATGACCCACCTCAATTTGATCCAAATGCAAATCTCTGGACAATTACATATGCATGGTACAGGTCCTCCTGGCGATGTACTTCTCCTAAACAATTCCAGTTCTTCGATTCTTATTTCATAGTAATGATTTTTAGAAGTTTTCTTTAATACGAATCTCGAGGTCTAAATTTCTACCGGCCATGACTAATTCGTGCCATGAACAGATATTGATGAATGCACGCGGCCTGGAGAGTATCACTGCTACGGCGTTTGCAAGGACACCGAGGGCTCGTACGACTGCAAGTGCCGCTCGGGCTACACGACCAACGGTGGCGATCCGAAGAGACAGCAATGCAACCCGAAGTTCCCTCTCCAGGCCCAGCTTGCCCTAGGTCATATATATGCTGCATCTCTCCATATATTTCTCACTGTCCATTTTTAATTTGTTCCCTATTTTATAAGTGACCTGCTGATTATTTCTATTACTGGACGACTGATTTTATCTAGTTTTGGTATTTGTTAATTTTATTCTAGAGACTGCATAGACTTTTACGGATTTTTTTCATAATCATCTATGCATGCAGGCATCCCTTTGGGCTTCGCCTTGTTCGCTGTAGCTGTTCTCTTCGCACTCATGGTACGCCACAAGAGGAGGACGAACGAGCTCTTCAGAAGGAACGGCGGTTCAGTGCTTCAGCAGCTGGACAACATCAGGATCTTCGCGAGAGAGGAGCTCAAGAAGATCACGAAGAACAACTCGCACGTCCTCGGCAAAGGCGGTTCCGGGCACGTGTACAAGGGCGTTCTCGAGGACGGGACGGCGGTGGCGGTGAAGACGGCGATCGAGGTCGACGGATCCGGAGCCCGGAAGGAGGATTTCGCCAACGAGGTGATCGTCCAGTCGCAGATGATCCACAAGAACATCATCAGGCTGGTGGGATGCTGCCTGGAGGTCGACGTCCCGGTGCTGGTCTACGAGTTCGCGCCTAACGGGAACCTCCACGATCTCCTCCACGGCGGCGAGGCCGCCGCCGGCGGACAACGGCTGGTCTTTCTCCCGCTGGACCTGCGCCTGGACATCGCCGCCGAGGCCGCGGAGGGGTTGAAGTACATGCACTCGTCGACGACCAACACCATCCGGCACGGCGACGTCAAGTCGGCCAACATCCTCCTCGACGAGAACTTCATGCCGAAGATCTCGGACTTCGGGACGTCGACACTGCTGACCCGCGGCGAGGACTTCGCCTTCGCCGCGCTCGTGGTCGGCAGCACGGGCTACATCGACCCGGTGTTCAGCCAGACCGGGCTGCTCACGCAGAAGAGCGACGTCTACAGCTTCGGCGTCGTGCTCCTGGAGCTCGTCTGCCGGAAGCCGACCATATACCACGAGCACTGCAGCCTCGTCATCGAGTTCCGGCGCGCTCGCGAGACCGACGGCAGCGGACGGGCCATGTTCGACGAGGAGATCGCGGTGACGGAGGAAGACGTGGTTGTGATGGAAGAGGTGGGGAGACTCGCGGTCGAGTGCCTGGAAGAGGAGGTGGAGGACCGGCCGGACATGGACGAGGTGGCCGAGCGGCTCGTGATGCTCGGGAGAGCCAGGAGACATGGGCAGTGCTGGAGCTACGGGAGCCCGCCCGGCCAACAACAGTAGGAGAAGAACAGTGTTGGATCAGGAGCACTCGCGAGCTTGGCCACCGATGTCGGCAGACCGAGCAGCGCCACCGTGCCATTGATTCCAGCAAAGAGGAAAGCTAGAATTTCCTGACCTTTAGGATGAACTTTTGTGCACTGGGTTCATATCTCTCATGTTGTGATGCTTCATGCTTGTAATCCATGCATGGATGGAAATGCGGGGCTCTCCATAGATCAAAGTGCGATAAAAAAAATTGAAATTTTCCATGCAGTTCGCTTTCACGAACTACTTGTAACAACTTCACCTGCGTGCTGCTGCAGGGCCTGTCAGCCGATTTCGCGTCCAAGTCATCACATGACTGTGCGTTGTACGCCGTCACGCACGTACGCGTGGCCTCCACTTTTAAAATTATTCAAACCGTTCAAAATATATTTTATTATAATTTACTTTATTATTAGTGATATTTAAAAAAATTAATAATTTTATATATTTAAAAAATAAACAAGATAAATGATCAAAATTGAAGTTTGTTAGTTAATAATAACCGTTTATTGTATTAGGTATAATGGTTAAAAATAAGAAGCTATCTGTTGAAAGGTATATTTTATCTGTCAATTCTTTTAAAAAGCACAATTTTTTTAAGTAAATTTCACAGAACTAAATATTCATTCATCAAACTATAATAAAACTACAAATTTAAGAGAACTTTTAAAAAAAAACCGAAAAAAACCGACCGCTTCAGGGCGATTACGCGCTGAGCGGGTCACTGCCGGTTCGCTTTGGGGTCTACGCGTTGATTACGCGCATCCAACGTTTCGGCACAGCACGGGAGGGTGGAACATAGCAGATCCACGGGTGCTAGGGCCACCGCCGTTGCCTGGTTCGCTCTGCACATGCTGCGAACCTGATCCGACCGCCGCGCGCCACCCCATGGTCTTAAGAGGGAGGTTTTTCCCTCTTCTTTTTTCATTTCACCTTTATTTGCTAGATAATATGTTAATAATACCCACCGCTTAGAAAATCGGTTAAGCACGCTTAGACGTTAGGCGGTGGGTCACCGCTCGCCTAGCGCCTTTTTTTCATATAAAAACTACATATTTTGTACTTGTATCACAAAATTCTAAATTTAATAATTGTATCAACAAACTACAAATTTAGTGTTTATAAGTATCACAAAGCTACAGATTTTACAAAG
Source organism: Zoysia matrella (assembly GCA_001602295.1). Lineage (NCBI taxonomy): Eukaryota > Viridiplantae > Streptophyta > Magnoliopsida > Poales > Poaceae > Zoysia > Zoysia matrella. The sequence goes on from BCLG01002745.1 coordinate 46,986, forward strand.
ACTAAATCTGTAATTTTGTGATAAATTAGCTCCCTAAACTTGTAGTTTTGTGATACATCGCTAACAAAATTTGTAGTTTTATGATACACCTCTTTAAATATGTAATATTGTGATACAAAGATGTACAAAATATATAGTTTTGTGATACGTCTCTTTAAAGTTATAATTTTGTGATAGTTTTATCAAAGAACATGTAGTTTTATGAAAGTTACTCTTTTCTTTTTCTAGGTATACTGGTAAAATATAGATTGGTTAAAGTACTACGTGTACACGGAAATATGCACACAAAGTTGTTTTTTTTCAAATCAGATAGATGAAATCTCTCCACGTACACCCTTACAAATCTAATAGACGAGATTTTTTGAATTTCTCAAATCTTGCACTCACAAAGACCATTGTTACTTGTTAGTTAAACAAATATAAAAGATTCAAATAAAGTTGTTAGAAAACAAAACAAATTTATTTGAGTTAATAGTACTATTAATGGTAAAAATGAGAAACCTCAAAATTTAATATTAATATATTATTTTTAAAGTTAATAATTTTTTAGATCGTAGTGTTAGCACAGGTATTGAAATTAGTGGTTAAAGTAATTGTTAGTTAACAATAACCGTTATTGTATTAGACAAGAAAAAATAGGAGATCTGATACTAATTTTTAAAAATTAATAAATGAGATTAATTGAGATGAAGGAGGCAACAACCGTAACAAATCCCTATATAAAATCCTCATCGATCGCGCGGAGTACTTATCTTGTTGACTCGACCCGTCGACGCGTCCAGCTACGTCGGCATATCTATAGCCGGCCCGGAGAATCGGACGCAGCCGTACGTGAACCTGTCGATCACACGGCCGGCGGCCTCGATCATGGGATCAGATCACGTCCAGCCGCCGCGCTGTGCGCACGGCGGGGACCTGCTCGCCGGCGACAACAATCGAGGCGGGGTTGAGTTGGAGTTCATGGAGCAGGGACACGCACCTCAGCCGGTGCTGACGACGGGTGGTTTTTCGGCCGTCGAGCAGCGTTCCAGCCAACGCTCGTCTCCGGGCCTGTCTCACGACGCGAGACCGGACTTGGTCAGTGTTCTCTCGCCTGGTGCAAATTTATCTTTTTCTCTAATTATTATTTTTCGAAAATTCTCTAATCATCATCATCATCATCCAAGTATAATTGATTTGGCTCCACAAGCGTTCTAACTTAATGTAGCAACCACTCCGAATATATCATAGATAATGGCTCTACAAAGAACGATCAGCTCCTCGAGCAGCAATATCACAAACTAACTTGCCCTCTCGTCTTTTCAGGGATTTTATATAATTATTATATGGTTCTTAATGTCAATTTGGAGCTATATGAAAGCTATGTCATTGGACGTGGATCATAGCGTGAGGATAGTGTATATGCAGATGGCAATTGTTTGTTGTGGTTTCGCGCTGCTTGGTTGTGTTTTCGCCTAGCATTTGTAACATGTTACTGATGCAGAGCATGAGGATCGCTTTTGGATAGTACTGTAGCTTATTTGATTTAGGCCTCGAACCTGGTATTTTCGTAGGAATCTCACAGGAATTTCACAGAAAAAATGCAGTAATAAAAAAAATTCCTTTGTTCCAAAGAAAGCCTTAGTTTAGTAATTTATACATTTTGTAGTTTTACAGACTACGTATCACATCTAAAGATGCTATCATTTTACATTTTTTCTATCACATGAAACATCAATAAATAATATAACATCAGATTAATCATGAAGCAACACTAATCAAGGCAAGTTTTTTCTATTATCGCACTTGCATTTGTTCACACTGGAGGATGCTACTTAGTACTACTGTATCGAGGTGGATACAAATATATGTTAGATCAGACCGTGAAAAAAAGGCGCTATTAGGCGCCAGCACCGGCTCGCCAAAGTGCGGAGCGGGAGGCCTCCGTCCGCCTTGGGGCGTAGGCGTCACCTGACGCCGTGGCCCTACCGCGCTGCTCTGGTTTGGCCGCCCTGTAGCGCCGCCACCGCTGCAGCGCTGGTCTGGCCTTGGTCACTTTTCTGTGCCATGTTGCCACATCTTTGCGACTGCACCACGGCCACCCAGGTCTCCGTTGGCTGGTACAACGGCAAATCGAGGGGGGAAAGGGAGGGGAACGAGGGAGGGGAGGAGGGAAAGGAAGAGAGAGCACCGACGGTGGCTGGTTGCCTGGGTCTGCTGACGGCTGTGACCGGTCCTTCGTGATGGTTGGCTGCAGCTAGGGTTAGATCACATGTTGCACTCTCTCTTTAATAGGTCAGCTAAGAGCCTCAGGCCCAAATGAGGGTGAGAGAGTTGATGGGCTAGTCCAAGATAATGGCTCAATGTGTCTTTTTTTTTTGTTTTCCTTTTTCTCTCTTTTTTCAACCTTATTTCATTAAAAAAATAAATAATATCTAACGTTTAGTAAAACACTTAGGCGCGCATAAGCATGTTTAAGCGTTAAGCGGGCACGCCTAAGCACGCCTTAGCGCTAAGCGATGGATCACCGCTCACTTAACGTCTAGCGCCTTTTGCTATGACATGTTTAAGATAAAATAAAGGACATATGGTGGAGTATGGTCCAACAATATTTAAAGTGTTACAAGAAAGTTTATTTAGTCTCACTACTAAGCAAATGATCTAGCTCAGTCTTTTCACACAATCACTCAGGGATCGGTCTTGGCCTGACATTAGCCCACAGCTGTCTGATCGTTCTTGGCCTGACACTAGCCCACAGCTGTCTCGCACTTGTCCATCTTAATTTCACACAAGCTCGGACCTTTTGCACCAACGGCCTACAAAAATAAGATTATGAGACCAATAATACAATGTGATAACTTACATTAATCAAAGAAAAAGAAGACTGAAACCTCAAGTTAGAACTAGTCCCAATCCTTAAAAAATTGGATGTATGCAGACTGTAGGGCTGTACCCTTCATATTATCTATAGAACGTCTTAACAGCTCGATATCGATGAAGAATTTCAAAACAACCATAAATCTCTCTAGGAGTCAGATGAGAACTCACGATCAGGGTTTAATATTTCGTTTAAACTGTTAAAATCGGTCAGGACCGATTTAACGAAAACCGCGAAAACCGGAAAAATCGATTAAAAACCGCTCTAAATCGAAAATTCAAAATTTGAACAGTTTGCTACAGTAAACCGAGCGGTTTCACTGGTTTGCTACAGTAACAGATTTCAAAATTTAAACCCCACCGGTTTTACCGGTTAGCCGACCGGTTTTACCGGTTTTCGGTATTCCGAAGTTTTTTAAAATTTTAAAACGAAAACCGGTCGGTTTTGAGCGGTTTTGTGAACCCTGCTCACGATACCTTAGGAGCCAAGGAACTCCAAAAAAAAAAAGACACCTCAGAAGAGGCAAAGAGTAAGATTGGTCAGAGCGAGCTGCTGATGTTAGCGGCCAAGAAACTCATTGCGATTCTGGTGGGGGCACAGGAACATCAGGAGCTGAGTGCGGCTGAGATCTCCCTTGAAGCAGGACTTAAAACACAAGCTCCTAACCTTTGCAGCAAAAATTAAGACAGACACCAGTCCCAGACGCCAGTCCCGGTTAACGTGGATCAAAGATAATGAGGCAACATCTAAATTGTTCTTTCTACTGATTACCGGACGTCGGAGAAAGAACTCTATTAAGTCCTTGCAAACAGAAATGAGGCAGCTGTATACACACAACGAAAAAGCAGAAACTCTGTATCGACACTTCAACACAGTGTTTGGGAAACCTAGCAGCATAGATTACACTTTAGAGAGGGATAAGATCAGCATGCAAAGGCAGTACCTGAGTCACCTAAAGCTGCCTTTTACCAAGAGATTGAAGAAGTAATCAGAGACATGCTGGGGGAGAAGGCACCAGGCCAAATGGTTTCATCGGTTAATTTTATAATCAGGGTGGGAGATCATAAAGCAGGATAACCTGGCGGCAATCAATTTTTTTCTACAATCAACATAGACATCATGTCAATCTTCTTAGTTCTGGGCATATAGTGCTTGTTCCAAAAAATGCAGAGGCAACAGGAAAAGAAAATTAAGACTGATATGAGTAGGCATCCAAGTTACAATCAAACAAATAGTGAATAAAAGAAGCATCATGTGTTATACCTTTGCTGAAAAAAGTTCCATGCAAACAAAGTTGCGCGAATTGCGAGTGCACCTTGGCCCTGCAATTTAATAAAGCTAAGTATCAATTATAAAAGAAAATATAGTATTTAAGTTAAAAAAATAAAATACTTACACAAATCAAAGCAACGGATAAATGGCCAGTGATTAGGATAATGGTCATCTTCTTGTACCACTCTTGGGACTTTGGCGTCAGTGGCATAAGCTTATTGAGATATACTATCACAATGTAATAGAAAAATAGGAGGATAAACGGGACAATAAACTGAATGCCAGGACGAAACCAAAGTGGTACGTTTCCACGCACTGTGGCATGAAAAATGATGCTCATAATAGCCCAGTAAACGCCAAAAGTTGTCCATAATTCTGTATTATCCATATTCTTGGAAACTAGGACATCATTCAGTGGCTTGATAATTCCAACCGGTCCGAACAGGAACGCATCGAAGCTATCAATGCTAATTTGCTAATTAACTGTGCTTTTGCACATCAGGTGGCACAACATGTTCGATTCTGGTTCAATTGTGCAGGATACCAAATTCAAAGCACAAACTGCATGGAAATAGCTACATCATCGTGGCCATTAGCATCCTGTTTCACACATACATGCCATCTAGTTAATTACTAATTAGTACCACTGAACTCGAAGCATCAGTCAAGGGCCTGTGGCCGTCAACTTACCTTCCCCGACTCCGTTGGGCTGGCGTTGTTCTGGATGAACACGATAGGAACGAAGTATCCCACGCCGCCACCTCCAGCGGCCGTGAAGCCTGGGAAGCGTCCAGTACCCAGGGCCGCCGCCATGTCCACTGCCACCTCTGGCAACCCTTCGTCACCTCCGGCCACGCCGCTCCCTGCTGCCGCCGTCCCGACGGCCGCTGGGGTACTCGCACGGCCGGGCGCCAGCGTCATCAACGTCCACTGGGAGGCCACGGCGGAGGGCACCAGCATCGTCCACCCGCCCCCGCCGACGCCGCCTCCTCCCTGGAGCGGTGCACGCCTAGTCACCGACGCCGAGTCGCCCATGCCCTAAGCTCGTCACCTAGCCTGTCTCTCTCAAGCTCGGAGTCAGGACGTGAGGTTCTTCTTTTTCGCGACAGGGCGTGAGGCTCTAGAAGAACTGCTTGCCGGCTCAAGCCATTTGTTGGGGCTTTATTCCAGGTGGGTGTTGGTGTTGCTGGGGTCGGACGAATCCCCAATTTCTCGGAGCCTCGCTGTTCAGTGGGGTCAGATCAAAATTCGATTCGATTTCGTTTTTTGGAATCAGGTGGGAACCGTGGGGGGTGGCCGTATGGGGAACTGGACGCGGCGGTGCCTCAAGTCACCCGCGCGCGGGGCGACGCGAGCGCGCCCGTCTCCGATCGGAGCTCGATCCCTCCGTGAGCGCGGGGTGGCGACCCGTCGGCCCTGCGCTCGAGGAACCGACGCCGTAAACTCGAGGAGAGGCGCCGCTACCCGTAGCCGGAGGGGGCGCGAGCTGCATGGTGTATCCTGTTGCCTCTCCGTCCCTGCGCTCCCGCAGCACAAGCACGAACGAGGAGAGGTCGCGCTCCGCCATGGCTGGCCGTCGTGCACACTCGACGAGGCGAAGGATGGCAGGCAGCGCTCCGATAGGCTGGCGAATGGGCCCGTGTCCATCTGTTTTTTGTTGGAACTCGTGTCGTGTCAGTCCTGTTTGAAGATTACTGACGGTCGGCCCTCGGGCCCAGCGAACGCGGTCTATTTGGGGTCCTGTCAGGGTGTGATCGGTTTCTGGAGGTTGGATGAGATGATCTCATTTAGTTGAGCTGTTTGACTCGCCGTCAGATTGGATGTGATCATCAAGTTTACAAAATATTTTTCGTTGATGACGAAGTTGTCTAGTTTTTTTCGTTGGATGAGCTCATCCAAGTTGCTAAGCATGCTTATTAGAAATATAATTAGTGATAATTAACTTATTTTATTATTCATTAAGATTTATTTATATAATATTATATTTGTTAAGTACTATTATATTTATTTTTTATTTGGCAAGACAACTATAGTATATTTAGTGATAATTAACATTTTTTATTATTAATCATTTCTATAATAGTATTAATATTAATAAATATTAGTATATTATAATAATATATAATCATTGTATTACTATAATTAGTTGATTATATTTATCCAGACACATATCAAATCAACCAAACAGAAAAAATGGACGGATCGATCCCATCCATCCTTGTCCTCCAACCAAATGCACCTTTAGACTCCGCCCGCATGAATTTGCGGCCATCCTCCGAACCCCCCCCTCTCTCTCTCATACTTGTGACGCCCCCGCCTCCATCTCGCCTCGACTCTGGCAGCGCCCTCGCTGCCTTCGCCACCACCCGCAACCACCGTCACGCTAAATCATCGCGATATGACGCCCTCATCTTAGCCTGGCCCACCGCCGACGACCACCACCCATGGCTGACGGCGAATCGACGTTTCGCCGCCCCGCCCGCACAGATTGTCGACCACCTTTCTAACCTCACCGTCGATTTCTATGGCCAAGGGCAGAAGAGGAGGAAGAGTTGGGAAACAAATCCATACGCAATAAAGGATTTTCTGGCGAACATGACTTCGGCGCGGAGGCAAGAGGCTTGGGCGGGGAACGTGGCTTCCGCGGTGAGCTCGTGAAGAGGAGGAAGAAAAACAGTTGCTGCCCTGGTTGTAGTGACAAGGGGGAGGAAGAAAAACAATTCCACGCCGCAGAAAATTGGCCCATTGCAGCACAACAAAGAGGTGGTCGAAGGAGGGTTCAGGGCCGTCCCTGTATTTTTTGGGTCCCGGTGCGAAATATTAATGGGGCCCTTAAATTTAAAATTTACATAGTTAAATTACGATTGTAGTTAGTTGTATAACTTTAATGCTATTTTTTATAATATTTCACAAATTTTGGTACTCCTTCCATCTATTTTTTTAGGCATATTTGATATGGGTTAAAAAATCAAGGGTAACTCTCCTGACTTTAATATCCATCGCTCTTATTAAACTCGGAACAACAATGCTTTATTGGGAGGCATGCAGTACCATTATTCCATAGAATAATTACCAACCAATAAGATAGCAATGCAAATTAATTTCACCTCGAGGAAAAACAACATTGCACATTGGTTGAGACAACAAACAAAATACACCTAACATAATGTTTATAGAAATATATGTTTGATAATTACATCTAAAAAGAATAAACGGAGGAAGTATGCAATAACAACATTGGGAAAACATTTTAACTATTTCAAATACTTCAAAATTTGTGCGCATCCATGACTTAAAATCATCAACATTGGAAAAAACATCAATGTTAACTTCGTAAAAAACATGCCTCCTTTGACATTTGAGCAGTGTTGATCATTTCTTCTGCTGATATAAAAATGTGCACTTTTGAACATCTATAGTTCGACAAAATGAAGTACTTATAGTTTTTTTTAAATGTGATATAAAAATCTAAAACTTAATTTATTTTTTGAACTAAAGAGATTTTAAGAGTAACCTAAGTGTTAATTTTTTATTTCTTATATTTCCTTCCACTAAATTTACCTGTATGAAAATTAGAGGCCCCAAATTTTTGAGACCCTGTTTCATGGCACCGCTTGTTCCTGCCAAGGGATGGGCCTGGAGGGTTTCCTTCCACCGTGGTCGGAGCGGAAGATTGCCAATCTATTTGTATCGTGCTGCTTCGACGCGGGCCGGGCGCCTGAGCCTTTGGACGACTTCTAATAGATCGGGTTAAGTTGCTAGCCCATCCGAGATAATAAAGCCCACAAGCCATGGCGCGCTAGAAATGGGATCAAGTTAGCCTCACGTGTCAACTCATGATTTTTTTCATTAATAACATCATTTTTATTAATTAAATTTATAAAACGGACAAAGCTTCTTTGTTTTTTACCAAACCTAGGAGCCAAATCACTTTCTAAAACATGACAGTACATGTGACGATAGAGTGCCACGTGTACACATATCGCATAATCATTGGGTGACATGTTGCTACTTATGTGCCATTTGTTCCTGTATGAAACCTGGACACATGTCATTATATCACCCAACAATCATGCGATACATGTACATGTGGCACCATGCCGCACTTACAGTAGGTTATAAGTATTTGTCGCTCTTCCAAAGAATGATTGGGCTGTTATTTTGAGAAAAATGAAAGTAATCATCCTGTTAGTTTTATAATTTTTTAAAAAATAATGTTATTGATAAGATAAAACCTCAATTCATGACCACTCTTTTATGGGCTAAGTCGGCTGTATAAGGATAAAGACTGTTACATGCCAGTTCAATTTACAATTAAAACGATCTTAACCGTAAAATCAAATTTATGGTATTTCTTTAAAAAATATTCATTATTTATTACTTGATCCATTCTAAAATAAAATATTATTTTAGATTTTTAAACATATAACTGACTATTTATCTTATTCAAAAAATTAATGAAAATATTATTTATTTTATTGTGAAATGATTCATTATTAGAAGTACTTTATGCTTAATTTATTTATTTTTGTATTTTTTTGATTTTTAATAAGATGAATGATTAAACGTTGATTTTCTAAAAGTAAAAAAAATTGACTTAATTTAAGAGCAGTTAGCTAACAACTATGCTAATGTTAAGGACATATAAATAGATACGTACTCAATTGGTAATTACGGATCAAACAATAACAAATTATTAGAGATTTTTCGGATCGTCGTCGACCCATAAAAGAGAACCTGCATCCGACTGCACGCACGTAAGACTTGCAAGATGTTCGCGGCGGCGTTGAACTCCGTCAACGCGGCTGCGTCCTCATGGGCGGGCAGCAGGTCTGCGGCGGCGGCGGAGTACGATCTCGTCGTCGCCCTGCTAGAAGAAGGGCGGCGTCCGCACACGGCCGCGACCACGGCGCACGCCACCGCCGCAGTCGTTCGGGAGGAGGCGAGGCGAGGCGGCGGCCACTTCTGTAGCACCGCTTGGAAGATTGCGATCAGGGTAAACACGACGGCAGCCTTTATTTACGGCACTTGTTGTTAATTAGGGTGATCTGATCTCGACCAACCTTAATTACCTATTACTGCTCGTCGTCGGCCTGCAGTCTTTCGTCGCCGTCGCGACGCTGGTCACGGAGGCTTTCGTCGCGTCGTTGACGGCGAGCTGCAACAGCTGGTCGGAAGCGTTGCCCGTGCTAGCTTCGCTCGTCATGGTTCATGTCGGCGTTTTGATCACTGGCACAGTACGAGATACGATTGAGAATGTGATGTGCCTTCGTATTCGATATGTCTTAGTCTACGGAAGACTCAATGAGTTTTTTACCTGGTTCGGGCCACCTCGAACAGTGTAATACCCTATGTCCAGGGGATGGTTTATCTCGGTGGAGGAGTACAAAGGGTCGGATTCTCTCTTCGAGAGAGGATCCGGCGCCTAGATCGTGGGTGCTCGATGCACGTGTTCGTGGGGGTGCTTGCGCGTAAATGGTTATGCGCAAGAGCTCTGGGTTTGGTTTTTGTGTGTGTTCGTTGTTCTTCTCTTGTTCTATCGCCTCCCGGGCCCCCTTTATATAGGGCGGTTCGGAGTAACAAAATGGTGGACCCTACGCGGTTCTGCTGTCTCGCTAACAGGTGAGTCCTTCACTGGCGTCGTCATCATTCATTACGCCCATGCGCGGACGTGGCCCGTTGCGTCGCACGCAGCGGAAGGCACTATATTGCCAGTCCGATACTGTAGCGTCAGCCACAGTGCCGCCGGGTCTTGTCCGTTGACTCCCGCGGCCCGTCCTGTCCCGTCAAGACAGTTGACGGTTGGCCACCGAAGTAAATACGACATAAAGCCGTACCTACCCCTCGGGAGTCGGTCTTCGGAGGTCGGCGTCACCGTGTGTCTTAGCGCGGCTAAGGCTTAGCTTTTTTAGATCGTCGCCTCGGGGGTCGGACCGCTCGTGTGCCGTCATCCGACCCAAAACCCTTCGGGGGGTTTTGGCCTATGTGTTCGAGTACGGGTCATCAAGTACCCGAGGTACGTGATCCCGACAGTAGCCCCTGTGCCTGGCGCCGTTTGAGACCTCTCGTCGAGGCGGCGCTGGGCTGGTCGTTTCTGGAGTTCGTTTTGATCCTACGGGAGCGCGCGAGCGCGCCCGTAGGGCGTAGTCCCCGAGCCCTTGAGCGAGCCGAAGGGTCGGTCGTGGGTTAAAGTGTTGTGCGAGCCATCACTCGTTGATGGTTGATCCTACGGAGGTGCACGAGTGCGCCCGTAAGGCGTAGCCCCCGAGCCCGGAGGCGATCCGGAGGGCTGACTGTGGGCTTAACCGCCACACGTTGTTTCGACCGTCGGGGTCGGACCGAGGTCGCTCTCGGTCTTTTGTTCGGAAAGACGCCTAGGATGTGCCGGTTCGATGCGGTCCCTACCTATGATCAGCGTCGCGCTTAGGCTAAAGGCCATGATCAGCGCCCAATCGTTCGAATTGGCCAAGTGGCCTCGCCTGTCGATCAGCCGATCGTAGGGAGTTTCGTTCGCATGCTTTCCCTTATTCGGACTCACCGTGACGGTCACGGGAATCGAACGGCCTTCGCGCCTCCACGTGGAGGGCGATCGGACCGTTTGGGAATCTCAATCGCCGGTTGATCCGGGCGGTTGGTTCGAATTCGAACGGACGGCATCGGGGACGCGACGGTTCGCGCGCCTGCATCACGTCGTCTGCGCGTCGTACTCTGGCAGCCGTCTCGTCAGAGTAATGCTGGCGCCCTGGTCGAGGCGGACGTAGTGAGGCATGGAGATGCAGGAGCCTGGGGCGAAGGCCGTCGTCGACTTCAGGACGGAGAACTTTTTGCCTGAGCGGTTTGGCTCGTTCCCCTATGTATAGAGTTAGGTTTGTAAAAAGTTGTCTCGTGTAATGAAAGATGTCAATAGAGAAATCATCATTGCACGAACGAGTTCGAGTTTCCGACCCCTCTTCGTTGCTTGCGACTGTTTTTCGCGCTGCGCTGGGCGTCAATCAAACGATCGGGTCGAGTATAGTTTGTAGAGTCGGGTGTCGGGTCCGATACAGCTGTAGAGCATCATCGGCTCTCGATCGTCGATAGTATAGCCGTAGGGAGACTTCAAACGAAAAACACGCGCGAAGTTTATTGCATTTGGGGATCACCCGCGAGCTCGGCGCGGGCCGAGGATCCGACACCGAAGAAACAAATACGGGGATCCGACCCCAGAAGAATGAAACGAAGCGCGGATTCAAGTTTCTGACCCCTTTCGCTGCTTGTGGCTGTTTTTCACGTTCCATTGGGCGTCAATCAAACGAACGGGTCGAGTATAGCCCGTAGGGTCGGGTGTCGGGCCCGATACAGCCGTAGAGCGTTATCGGCTCCCGATCATCGATAGTATAGCCGCGAGGAGACTTCGAACGAAAAGCGCGCGAAGGTTATCGCGTCTGGGGTCGCCCGCGAGCTCGGCGCGGGCCGAGGATTCGACCCCGAAGAAACAAAAACGGGGATTCGACCCCAGAGGAACAAAACAAAGCGCGAATCCGCGGAAAAAACGAGACGTAAAAGGTCAACGAGGAGCGGTGCCCCGGCACAATAAATTGAAAAAAGACGAGCGAGGTCGGGCGTTTCGACACTCGGGAGGGCGGAGGCAAGTAGCCCTCGGGTGCGGGGCGTGACCGGGTCGGCCACGGTTCGCAGCCCAAAAAACAACAAGCGGGAGTGTGTTGCGAGAACTTAGCTTTATTTTAGGTGTAGAACATTCGGAGGCTCTCGATGTTCCATGCGTTCTCGAGCTCTCGGCCATCTTCGGTTGCTAGCTTGTAAGCACCGGGCCTCAAGACGCGCTTGATTACAAAGGGTCTCTCCCAGGAGGCGACAGCTTGTGCTGGTCGGCTTTCGTTTGCACCCTTCTCAGCACCAGATCTCCCACGTTCAGCGCCCGACCCTTGACGCGCCGAGCGTGCAGTTGCCGTAGTTTTTGCTGATACTTGACGGATCGTAGGAGGGCGACTTCGCGTGCCTCTTGCAGCTGGTCGAGAGCGTCTTGCAGCGCGTTCCGCGACCTTTCCTTGTCGTAGGCTCGGACTCACGGAGAGTCGTAGTCGAGGTCATTCGGCAGCATTGCTTCTGCTCTGAACGTCATGAAGAACGGTATGAACCCGGTGGTTCTGTTGGGGGTCGTTCGGAGACCCCAGAGGATAGACGGGAGTTCGCTGACCCATCGTCCGGCCGTCTGCTTGACGGAGTCGTAAATCTGAGGCTTTAGTCCTTGGAGTATCATTCTGTTGGCCCGCTCAACCTGCCATTCGTCCTTGGTTGCGCCACGGAGACGAAGTCTAGGCGAATGTGGAACTCGCCACAGAATTCTCAGAACTGTTGGCCGATGAATTGTGTCCCAATGTCGGTGATGATGGAGTTCAATACCCCAAACCGACAGATGATGTTGCGAATGAAGCCGACCACGCGGGTTGAAGTAATCTTGGGCACCGGCTCGGCCTCGATCCACTTGGTGAACTTGTCGACGGCAACAAAAAGATTGGTGAAGCCGCCGGGTGCCTTCTTAAACGGTCCGAGGATGTCGAGTCCCCAGACAGCGAAGGGCCAGGCGATCGGGATCGTCTGGAGCTCCTGGACCGACAGATGCGTCTGCCGAGCGTAGAACTGGCAGCCTTGGCAGGTTTGAACGAGCTTTTCGGCGTCGGCTACTGCCGTCGGCCAGTAGAAACCTTGACGGAAGGCTTTGCCGACCAGAGTCCTAGGGCCGGCGTGATGACCGCAAATGCTCAAGTGGATGTCGTCGAGCAGGTGCATGCCTTCCTCCCAAAGAACGCAGCGCTGCAGCACGCCGCTTGCGCTTCGTCTGTAGAGCTCGCCGTCTGAGATGACGTAGGTTTTGGCCTGGTGCGCGACCCTCCTGGCTTCGTCAACGTCGGTCGGAAGTGTGCCGTCTTGAAGGTAGGCGAAGACATCGCGGGACCAGTCAGGGGCGACGGCCATTACCTTCGCCCTCGAATCTGGGTTGGCTCGCTGCTCATGCCCTCGGTGGGCGGGTCCTCCTTGATCCTGATGGAAGGTTTGGCGAGGACCTCGAGGAAAACGCCGTCAGGGACCGGCTCACGCTCCGAGCCTAACTTGGCGAGGGCGTCGACGGCTTCGTTGTTCCGACGTAGAACGTGATGGAGTTCGAGCCCATCGAACTAGTCTTCGAGTTTGCGAACCTCTTGACAGTAGGCCTCCATCTTCTGGTCTCGACAACTGGAGGTCTTCGTGACCTGGTTGACGACCAACTTGGAATCTCCTTTGACGTAAAGTCGCTGGATGCCGAGGGTGATGCCCATTCGCAGGCCGTGGAGTAGGGCCTCGTACTCGGCCGCGTTGTTGGAGGCGCGAAACTGCATCTGCAGCACGTAGCGAAACTTGTCTCCTCTTGGGAGAGTAGGATGACCCCAGCCCCCGCGCCCTTGAGCATGCAGGATCCGTCGAAGTACATCGTCTAGTACTCAATCCTGCTGGGGATCGGCGGTTCCTGAGCCTCGGTCCACTCGACGACGAAGTCGGCCAGGGTCTGGGACTTAATGGCTTGCCGAGGGACGAAGGCGACGTCGAGCCCCATGAGCTCTATGGCCCACGTGGCTATGCGTCCGGCCGCGTCTTTGCCGCTGACGATCTCCCCAAGTGGGAAGCCGGTGATCACCTGGACGGAGTGGCTCGTGAAGTAGTGCCATAGCTTGCGGCTCTTGATGAGGACGGCGTAGATCAGCTTCTCCACCTGGATGTACCGAGTCTTGGCGTCTGCCAGCACTTCGCTGATGAAGTAGACAGGCCGCTGAACAGGCAGAGCCCGACTCTCCTCGCTCCGTTCGACGACGAGGACGGTGCTGACGACTTTCGAAGTCGCCGCAATATAAAGGAGAAAGGGCTCTCCCAAGATCAGGGACGTGAGGATCGGCGGCGACGAGAGCAGGGTCCTGAGCAGTTCGAAGGCTTCCTGGGCCTCGGTGGTCCAGGTGAACCGCTTTGCTTTTCGTAGCAGCCGGTAGAAAGGCATCGCTTTCTCCCCGAGCCTCGAGATGAAGCGACTGAGGGTTGCCAAGCACCCAGTTAGCCTCTGGATGCCCTTGATGTTGTTGATGGGCCCGAGGTTGAGGATGGAGGAAATTTTCTCGGGGTTTGCTTCAATCCCTCGTTCGGGGATGACGAAGCCAAGCAGTTTGCCCGAGGGCACCCCGAAAATGCATTTCCCGGGGTTCAGCTTGATCCGATACCGCAGGAGGTTCGCGAACGTCTCCTCCTGGTCTTGGATGAGGTCGGAGGCTTGTCGAGTCTTGACGACGATGTCGTCGACGTAGACCTCCAGATTTCAACCCAGCTGGTCGTGGAAGCACTTCTGCATACAACGCTGATACATGGCGTCGACATTCTTGAGTCCGAATGGCATCGTGACGTATCAGAAGGATCCGAAGGGCATGATGAAGGACATGGCCGACCGGTCGGACTCGCGCATGGATATTTTCTTGATATCCGGAGTACGCGTCGAGAAAGCTGAGGGTTTCGCACCCGGTGGTGGAGTCCACCACTTGATCGATGCGCGAGAGAGGAAAGGAGTCCTTCGGGCAGGCCTTGTTGAGACTCGTGTAGTCAACGCACATCCTCCATTGCCTAGTCTTCTTTTTGACCATTACAGGGTTGGCCAGCCACTCGGGGTGGTAGACCTTTTGAATAAACTTGGCGTCTAGGAGCTTCGTCAATTCTTCCCCGATGGCTCGGCGCTTCTCATCGTCGAAACGCCAGAGTCGTTGCTTGACGGGTCGAGAGCCTGCAATGATGTCGAGTGAGTGCTCGGCGACTTCTCTCGGGATGCCGGGCATGTCCGTGGGTGCCCAGGCGAAAACGTCCCGATTCCAGATCAGGAAGTCGACGAGCGCGCTTTCCTACTCGCAGGAGAGCGCGGTTCCGACCTTAGCCTTCTTGGAGGGGTCGGCGGTGTCGAGCGCCACCTCCTTGTAGTCGTCGACGGGCTTGAAGGAGGTGGGCCGACCCCTTGGTACTGCGGATCTCGACTAGCTGGGCCGAGCCAGAACGGGCGGCGGCCAGCTCGAAGCTTTCCTGCTCGCACGCGAGGGCGTGCTGGAAGCGCGACGAGACCGTGATGACGCCATTCGGCTCGGACATCTTCAGCTTAAGGTAGACGTAATTGGAGACGGCCATGAACTTTGCGTAGCACGGCCGGCCCAGAATGACGTGGTAGGCGCCGGTGAAGTCGACCACCTCGAAGGTGAGCGGCTCGGTCCGGAAATTGCTCCGGTCACCGAATGTGACTGGGAGCGTAATCTGCCCGGGGGCGTTGCGTAGCCCCCGGGGACGACCCCGTGAAACGGAGCGTGGCTCGGGCGGAGGTCGGCCTTCGTCAGCTTCATCGCCCTGAAGGCGTCGGCGTAGAGGATGTTGAGGGCGCTCCCTCCGTCCATAAAGACCTTCGTCAGTCTTATGGAGCCAACGATGGGGTCGAGCACCAGCGGAAGGCGCCTGGGTTGCGGGACGTGGTCGGGGTGGTCGGTCCGATCAAAGGTGACCGGGGCCTCGGACCACTTGAAATAGCGGGGGACAGCGGGGTCGGTCACGTTGACCTCCCGCCAGGTCCTCTTCTGTCGGCGGCGTGACTCGCAGTAGGCTGCGGGGCCGTCGAAGATCATGAGGCAGTCCTCCGGCTCGGGGAAGGCTGCGTCGGCATCGTCCTCGGTCCCTTTGGCTCGAGGATCGGCCTTAGGGGTCGAGGAGTCGGGTTGAAACCCGCCCTTGAAGAACCTCCTTGCCAAGTGGAAATTCCGGAGGGTGTGCTTGACGGGCACGGAGTGGTTGGAACAGGGCTGGTTAAGCATCTTCTCGAAGTGGCCATCGTGATTGGCCGGTTTCTTGGTCGGGGGTCAGGCCGGCCGGTCGGCAGCAGCCACGAAGTCGTCGTCGTGGTGTCGGCCCCTCCCCTTTTTGCGGCTTGAACTGCTGCCGCCTCGCTCGTTGCGGCGGTCGACATGCCGGTTGGGGGGTCGATCACCCCGACAGTCGGTCTGGAACCTCTCGTCTTTCACCCGGCTTCGGTTGAAGTTGGCCTGCACGGCCTCCTCCCCTGTGGCGAAGGTCGTCGCGACATCGAGAAGGTCCCGGGCCGTCCGAGGGTTCCTGCGGCCCAGCTTGTGGATGAGCGCCTTGGACGTCGTGCCGCAGGTGAAGGCGTTGATGACGTCGACGTCGCTGACGTCGAGCAACTCGTTGCGCTTTCGCGAGAAGCGCTGGATGTAGTGTCGGAGCGACTCGCCAGACCTCTGCTTGTAATTTTTAAGGTCCCAGGAATTACTTGGGCGCGCATAAGTCCCCTGAAAGTTGCCGACGCAGATGCGGCGCAGGTCGCTCCAGTCCTGGATGCAGCCCTCGGGGAGGTGCTCCAGCCATCCTCGGGCCGAGTCGGTGAGGAAGAGAGGCAGGTACTGGATGGCGAATAAATCGTCCGCTCCTCCGGCCCTGCAAGCGAGACGGTAGTCTTCAAGCCAATGGACGGGATTCGTTTCCCCGTTGTATTGGCTGATGGTAGTCGGGGTGCAAAATCTTTGCGGGAATTTTGTGCGTCGGATGAGCGATCCGAACGCTCTGGGCCCGACCCCATCAAGGCTTGGGCTCCTGGAGTCGAGGGAGCCGCGTCGGTAGTAGCGGTCGAAGGAGCGCCTCCGCCGAGACTCCGCACGAAGCTCGCTCCTGGCCTGTCTCCGGGCGTCGATGGTGTCGCGGGCGTCGCGGTTGGGGCCGAGCTGTGGCCGGACCGACCCAGCGTGGTGCCGAGGGTTTCGCTCCTCGGCTTGGCTGTCGTGCGCCGAGCTTCGCCGATCGAGGGATCGACGGTTGCTCCGTGTCTCCGACTTTTGGGGCCGGAGAGACGCTTCTGGTTGCTGAAGCGCGCTGGCGTGGTAGAAGCGTACGCGGTCGTACAGTTCCCTCAGCGCTGGATCCTCGGGTGCGGCAGTCTCGTCGAGGACGCACGCTGCCGCCGCGAGGTTCTCGAGCGGAGTGCTGAAGGTTGGCGGCCCTCCAGCCACGATCCGCTGGTGGGTGGACCGCCCTCGGGCCCGAGCGACGTCGCTGGGTCCGGCTATAGCTTTGCCGCGAGGTTCGGGGCTGCCGGTTCATCCCAAGAGCGAACGAGCCTGGTTGGCGGCGTCCACCGCGGGGCGTGGAGACGGGTTGGCGCCTGGCGTGTTGTCGGGAGTCACCGGTTCCGCTCCTTTGGAGGCGTGGAGAGTGAAGCACTCCCTCGACGGGTCGTGCCCTAGAACGGCATGGCTCCGTCGGCGCCGCGTGGCGCGCTTCCTGCGCGGAGCCTGAAGGCGAAGCTCGCCGCCTTCGTTAGCGATGAAGCTCAGGCTCTCGAAGCGGAACGCCTGTCCGGAGGCAAAGGTGAGGATGCGCCACGACCGGCCATCTTCGGCAATGGCAACCGCGAAATCCCCGAAGCGAAGGTGGGAGACCGAAAGGTTTCCCACAACGGCGAAGAAGGAAGCCATCGAAAAGACGAAGCAAACGCACACCAAGAAAGGCCCCCTCTACCTGACGCGCCAACTATCGACGTTCTGACCACCGGCATAGTACGAGATACGATCGAGGGGGTGCTGTGGCTTCATATTCGATCTGGCTTAGTCAATGGAAGACTCAAGGAGTTTTTTACCTGGTTCGAGCCACCTCGAACGGTGTAATACCCTACGTCCAGGAAATGGTTTATCTCGGTAGAGGAGTACAAAGGATCGGATTCTCTCTTCAGGAGAGGATCCGGCGTCTAGATCGTGGGCGCTCGATGCACGTGTTCGTGGGGGTGCTTGTGCGTAGACGGTTACGCGCAAGAGCTCTGGGTTTGGTTTTTGTGTGTCTTCGTTGTTCTTCTCTTGTTCTATCTACCCCGGGCCCCCCTTTATATAGGGCGGTTCGGAGTTACAAATTGTGGGCCCTACGCGGTTCTGCTGTCTCACTGACAGGTGGGTCCTTCACTGGCGTCGTCATCATTCGTTACGCCCATACGTGGGCGTGGCCCGTCGCGTCGCACGCAACGGCGGGCACTGTAGTGCCAGTCCGATACTGTAGCGTCAGCCACAGTGCCGCCGGGTCTTGTCCGTTGACTCCCGCAGCCCGTCTGGTTTTGCGTCTTCAGCTGGAGTGTCGTCGTGGTGAAACTCGTCCCGTCCCGTCAGGACGGTTGACGGTTGGCCACCGGAGTAAATACGACATAAAGCCGTACCTACCCCGGGGATCGGCCTTCGGAGGTCGGCGTCACCGTGTGCCTTAGCGCGGCTAAGGCTTAGCTTTCGTAGATCGTCGCCTCAAGAGTCGGACTGCGCGCTCGTGTGCCGTTGTCCGATCCAAAACCTTTTGGGGGGGTTTTGGCCTACGTGTACGAGTACGGGTCGTCAAGTAGCCGAGGTATGTGATCCCGACCTTGCTGTGGGCTTTCACGCTGGATTACTCGGGGACCCAGATTACCATCGCCGAAGAAGATGCAGATCTGCAGGTATCTATAATATTTCCCTAATCGGTATTCAAAAAATCTGAAACTCCAACGAAGCGCATGCTTTTTTTTCGGCTGCTGGAATAATGTGTCACACAGAAAGAAGCAAACTGATCTATTGTTTTTCTTGCTGACAGAGCAACAGGGAGAGGTGAATTACGTTTAATTTGGTAACACACTTGGATTGGCTGGAATCATCTGATCCATATTAGAACATCTCCAACGGATACCAATATTTAGATATAGAAGATATTACCTGTGTGTTATCCATGTCCATAGTTAGCTATCTAGAAGAGTGGAATGGGTAGGTAAATCTAAGATGCTTATTTAGATTACTGTTGGAAACATGTATTTGCCTATGGTACTTATATATGTTTAGTATTGTATTTGGCAAATTTTAAAATAGACCCAAATGAATATAGACCGTTCATTTGCATTGATCTCGAGGCTGAAATTGTTCTTTTATCTCCTATGAGATAAAACTTATTCAATAATTATTAATTACTACAT